>MJUT01016003.1:0-14997 GCA_002080005.1 Gigantidas platifrons | reverse complement strand
CATGACTGAAAATCTCAAAAGGCGGCACTAGTCAAAAGCCAAAGCAAAGAAACAACACTTTTATTGTTGATCTTCAAACTCAAGGTTACAGTGATCGAGGCTTTCAATTTAGAGCAAAAGTTTACATTTCACTGCAAGTTAAAGACAGCTCCTAGCACCAGTTTGAGAAAAATTCTTCGCTTAATGTGCACCCTGCTACATTAGTGCATTGAAGACTTTGTACAAAAATGTACTAAGATGTGGGGTAATATCAACAAGACAAGTTACATAAAAGGGGCAAATTTCTTACAAATACTATCATATTTTGTCTGACAATTTCACAAATTGGGTCTTAAATTTAAGACAGAAATCCTTGTCTAGAATTAATTTATTATGGTCAGGCCATTCAAGATAAATTGTGTGTTTCTCAAGCCTTTTTATTTTAAATTTGGTGTGGGCGGGTGGTATTTTTATTTTTGTGACTTTTTTGGTGTCGCTCTAATCTAATTCCAGTTTTCTTATAATTCGATGAAACATGTACATGTAACTTTGATCATAATCACTAAGATATTAAGATATTTGTAAGCTAAAATTTTCTGTATAACTTGCAATTTGTCAATTTAAAATAAATATATTGAAAACTCAAGAAAAAAATCTGATGCAGGCACTTGTGGTAGATGCGGGCGGGGCTTGAGAAACAAACTTTTTTTTTGAATGGCCTAATTATAACATGTATTTTTCATGAATTATAAATTCAACACAACATGTATTGAAAAGTTATTGAAATTTAGTTTATCTGAAGAGACATGTACATTGTGCATTTATGTAAATTTACACATTTTGTGTCATGAATAGATACACCCTTCTCTACTATTATATATATATATATATTTGTTTTTCAATAGCTATCTGTCTATTATCCCAGTGGAGAGAGGTCCACATTCGTTTCGGACGAATCGCAGAAGCAAATTTGTCATGCAGTGTACAGAGGACAAAATGTGGAAAACTGCATACTTGATATAATAAGTAAATCTGACCCAGAGCTGATTTCATCTGCGGCCTCCAAGATTGTTTCAAAAGAATGCCAGAACCTATGTAAACGTGGCTCAGGATCTATTTTACAGGAGAAATCATACGATTCAATATTCAAATTCACCTGGGATGAATTCAACAAAGAAATACAAATTAAAGCTCCACATGCACTGAAGATTATTTCATCAATGATCAGTGATACAGTCATTCAGCCAAGAGAGAAGAAATATCTCCACATTATGCAATCGGTTGCACTTGCCCTACATGGAAGAAGTGAACAAATGTCATGCTTACAGTACCAAATTGGTTTCATCTTGCTCCATGGAGCATGTAAACAAAGAGTAAGTTTATTTGACAAATTTAGTTGCTTACCAACCCATTTAGAAAACCTGAGTTACAATAGAGTAATTTAACTATTAGGAAAAAAGGAAAGGATATATTAATATTTTCTTTAAAATCATACAAAATATACAAAAACCAAACAAACACACAAACAACAAAAAAATGTCAATTTGCCAGATTTTTTGGCGTCGCTTCATTCACTGGAATATTTTAGAAGCATGCCTCCTCACCGAAATTCTGGATTCTGGACAGTCTGTGATTAAAATCTTACCTCTCACTTGCTCTTGTTAGCTCACCTAACCCTAAGGGTCATGTGAGCTTTTGTCATCACTTTATTTGCGTTCGTCGTCGTCGTCTGTAAACTTTTCATACTTTCTTCTTCTTCTTTGAAACCACTGAACTGATTTGAACCAAATTTGGCAGAAATGTTCATTGGGAGGTCCTCTACTAAATTTGATATTTTGGTGCAGATCGGAAATCCAACATGGCCGCCAGGGCCAATAATGTGTTCTGATTGGTTGAAACTTTGAAAATCTTCTTGTCAGAAACTACTTAGCCGATGGAATAGTAACATTACAGAAATGATGACTGGATAGTCCTCTACTAATTTTGTTATTTTTGTGCCGATCGCATATCCAAGATGGCCGCCATGACTCGACTTAGTTTAACATTGGACCCTATGGGAATTTCACATTTTCATCTTTTTTTCTGAAACCACGCAACAGATTTGAACCAATCTTGGCAGGCAGAAATGTTCATTAGATGGTCATATACAAGATTTTTGTTTTTGGCGCTGATCGGAAATCCAACATGGCTGCCAGGGCTCATAATGTGTTCTGATTGGTCGAAATTTAAAAAATCTTATTGTTAGAAACCACTAAGCCAATTGAATTGTGACTTTACAGGAATGATCATTGGGTGATCCTGTACTAAATTTGTGAATCGTTTGCTGATCGGAAATTTAAGATGGCCACCATGACTCGACTTAGTTTTAACATAGGACCTATGGAAAAAATGTTTAAAAGTCTTCTCCTCTGAAACCAGCAAGTCAATTTAAAGCAAACATGGCATGAATGGTCCTTAGGTGGTCAACTTTCAAAATTATGTCCTGTGAGCCCGACCTCCATCCAAGATTGCCGCAGTCAGCGGACATAGTTTTAACATAGGACCCTATGGGAAAATTGTTTAAAAGTCTTCCCTCTGAAACCAGTCAGCTAATTTAAAGCAAATATGGCATGGATGGTCCTTGGGTAGTATACTTTTAAAATTGTGTCCGGTGACTACTACCTCCATCCAAGATGGCTGCCATGAACAGACATAGTTTTAACATAGAACCCTATGGGATTTGAATAGTAACTTAGATGTATTCGGCATGCAGACATTCTTAAGAGGACTTAGTTACATTTGTATGTCAGGTGAGCGATACAGGCTCATGTGAGCCTCTAGTTTATTAATATGTCGTGTGTCAATAAACAAGAGCAAGTGAGAGGTCATATTTTAATCAGACTGGACTCTGGATTGCATTATGACTACTAGTTTTCAAAAAAACATTTATATTCAAATGATACCTTATAATGATGTCATTTAATATCTTTTTCATGGAACTCTTAAATTTGTAATCAGTACTATAATTTCTCTATTTTTTTTCGTTCGACAGGATATCGAAAGGCTGGCTAAAATTGGACTATGCACATCATCAAAGTCAATTTACAACAAATTATCATCTTGGGATAATTTTCTCGATTCTGAAGTACTTGAAATGAAGAAAAATTGGAGTGAAGGAGGAAATGTCAAATACCAATTAATAGGTGACAATTGGGACAAAAATATCATTCCGACGTACCGCACCTCTCAGAACAAGACAGTTTCACTACATCTATTTAATATGATAGTTGTTGTTGATAGAATAATTCCAGACACTTCAAACAGGATAGATAAAGTGACTGAAATGACCACGAAGAGTGGAATTCTGTCCTGTAAAATAGAAAAAATATGAAGGATATAAATCTGGATTATTTTTACACTAAATGTTACTTCAGATGTTGGGAGTATTCGTCCCAACTTAATATTTGAATATTGATGACGTCATTTGTCAATTCTAACATCCGGAAACAAGCCGGAACGTTCAAAATGAACCAAATTGGGTAAACATTTTAACGATTTGGTCAAAATACGTATTGGCCGTATGTCTCGACCAAAATAAAAACACCTGTTTCCGATTTGCATTTAAATATTAAAGATTTTTTTGTGAACATTATTTTGGTCGACGAGTGCGGCCACATCGAAAATTAAACTTTAGCTGTAGACTTGATCATGCATATTTCTGTGTTCTATACGAATGTGTTGCGAAACTTATTCGTATGGTAAATAAAATACCAAAATCAACTTCTGATCCAAACGACTTATATATGTTTTGGATACTGAAGAAAATTAAAAAAAAATTGTATTGTTTTTATTACTATCAATCTGGACAAACCTCTGGCAAACTTGTGCTATTCGAAACAAATAGCACAGTGGAATGGGTCAAGATAGCTCACACGACAAATATTGCCGTCTCACTACTCTATCTAGATACGATAACGTAACCCTCATTCCGCTTGTGCTCCATTCAGGGTTACGAATCGATCACATTCAACTTATGGGAGCAGCGCCCGGAGTGATTCACACCGGGCGGTTTTTTGTCCTAATTCCGTTGTAAGTGGTTGGAAAAATATATTTACGTAAACCTTGAAGTGTTAAATAATCGCTGCAGCAATCCATGGTAGATTTATATCCAGCTATATGCAGGAATATTTAGAGGGCAATTCCGAGATTTTTGTCCATCAAGAGGATGACAATTTGATACGCGTTCGGCTACAGTCGCCACACGTCATCCAGGACATATTTGCTATGGATTGAGTACACCCCAGCGGAAGTTACCGCATGGTACTGCAAATGTCGAGCAGGGGCACGAGTAGTTGGAGTATGTTCTCACATTGCGTCCATCCTGTGGTACCTTGGATATGCAAGGCACAAACCGCATATATCTTAAAGAGTCAGGAATTGGGGGGAATACTTAGAAGATGCTAGTTATGTGATTGATGACACTGATAGTGACCAAAGTGTTATAGAGGAATAAGATCCTACCGTAAATTTAGGAACACCTTATATTGTAATAATGATTATATAACATTTATTTGTGTTTTTTTTTGGTTTTTTGCAATTGAAATAATTCTATAATTCATATCTCAAGTATTATTACTGCAGTTCAGGTTTTATATTTTTTTTTATATCTAAACAGCCTTTTAGAATAAATGGTAATTTATTTATTATTCCAAATAATAGAATTTAAACTAAGTAAATTGTAAATGAAGTAAACAATTATCTACATACATCCATATTTTGCAGATTAAAATGTTGCAAAATAGCTCAATAAACCTGATTTAATATATTTCATAAAATTGTCTTTTTTTTTTTTTTTTTTTTTTTTTTTATCAAAAAATGCATTTTTACCCCAAAATGTAGTATTTAAATTGAAGACAAATTGTAAATGATATAAATAACGTTTACATCTTGCCATACTTTGTAGTTGCCAATGTGAAAAAATTTATTCAAATGAATTTAGTTACAACTTTTTTAAGATTTTTGTAAAAAAAATTATAAAAATATTGTAAATAATCTGAAAAATGTAAATAAAGTAAACATGTGTCTCTATGCATCCATAAAGGTCAGTTTGAAATATTGAGAAATTTGAATTTAAACATATTTTATTGTCTAAATAATGACAAAAGGATCAGACACAAGTTTTTCAACTTAGTATTGTCTTCTCCATATACATACAATATACAATATGATATGCATTATTATTAAATAATTTATCTAAATTTCTTAACATGAAGACATGAAACAATAAATGTAGCAATAAAGCAGAATGCGACAATGGAATATCATTAATAGTAACCAATCAAACAAACCCGAGTATAAAAAAAAACTGGGACATAGACAATAGCACGTTTTTAGTTAGGCCAAAAAAAAAAATATGTGCGTTTCCTATTACATAGAATTTTAAAATAGGGTAGGTAGGTTTTTTTTTTTTTTTTTTTATGGAAAAAGGAGGGGGGATTGGAGATTCAATGTATATTGAACGGTATAATAAACGTGTATAAACAGTTGTGATTACCTTTTCATTTCAGCAATGTTTGCTCCAATTAAAAGATTTATGTCTTTGATGAAGTCATTGTTTTTTGATTCTATGCTTTTACAATGTAATATTGAATTCCTTTGTACATATCATATTTACTGAGCCTTAAAGTTCAAACAAAATGCAACTGTACAGTAGTGAATTAGATGATGACAAAAGAATGGATATGAATCAATCATTAATGTACTAGCATTATCACCAGAGCCACCAGTAGATATATACACATTCAAATGTCCTGACAAGGTCTTCGACATGTGAAACCCACAGCAATGGCCCCAACAAGAAAGTAAAGATACTGAAAATTCTAACGACATAACACAACAATGACCAACAAAATTCCAGACTATGGGTTAAACATGATTTTTAGATACCTAAGCACCCCCCTTCCTGTAAAATCAATCCATAATGCATTCAACAGATGTAGAATCTAGCCTCACTAGGACACAATGGCAAGTCCACTCCATATTGAATTGATAAGACGGGTTAGAAATGTGTCAGAACACAAATCATACATTTGTACATTGTCAACTACAAAAGCTTACATGTACCAAGGATTTATAAATCCTTGCATGTACATATATCGTAATAAATGTGACAACAAAACTCTGAACTGAAGTGGAAAGTCCATTAACAAGTATTAAAGGCAAATTTAAAGGAATATTCACCCATAAAACAACTAAGGGACAAACTGTTAAATAATCCAGACTAGGTACGGACAATTTCAAGTATATAAAGTATTACAAGGTGCTGGCATTTAATTTATTTATCCGTACGGCCAACAAGCTTGTTGAACAAGTGCGCCGCCATTACGATTTTATAATAAAAGAGACGGTTACGGAAAAAACACGTAGTTTTCCGGAAATTTTTTCGAAATCGTCAAAAAAAAGTTTAGGGTCGGGAATTTGGCCGAAAAAAAATAGGGTGGGTCGGGTAACCGGAAACACACATATTTTTTTTTGGCCTTATTGGATTAATAATAAATTATTTCACCAAATTAATTTTTTTGTAAATAATTTTAGTTCACTTTGTGTATTATAATATGGTAATAAAGATTAGTTATCCATTGTCGCATGCTGTTGTAAACAAAAGAGAAACTAAAAGAAAAGAAAAAAGAACAATAAAAATAATTTTTCGAGGTGAGTAACGAACGGTAAACAATATAAACATCAAAACACCATATCATACAGTAGTCAATTTATTGTGAAACGACCTGTGTCTTGAATGAATTTTTGAACATGCAAGAATATTTGTGTATTTTTTTCTTCGTTGAGATTTTCATTGCCAAATAATAAAGTAAGCTCATCTATTAGTAAATCATTGTTAATTTCTCGAATTCCTGTAAGAAAAACATTTCTTTGTACAATATAATTTTCACAATGTAATAAAAAATGTTTTGCTGTTTCATCCGATTTTCCACATGAACATAATGCTTTCGGAATCAAATTAGCTCGATATAGATCACTATTTAGTGCACTGCATCTATTTCTTAGCCTACATTGCAAAACATTCAAGTATCTGTCGCCTGACGAAAAGTAACATGGTATTTTCTTATTTCTAAAATATTTAAGTTGGAGATATTTTTTGAATGTGAAAAAGGTTGGAACTTCTCGAATATTTATATTGAGAAATATTTTCCATAAATCTGTGTTTTTTTACTCAAAATTGTAATTTCTCCCCAAAAATACAGTGTTTTAACAATTAAATTGTAAAGGTGTGTACATAATTGTCAACATATTCATATCATAAACAGTTCCGATTATTTTTAAATGTTGAAAAACGACGTTCGAAATTTTTTAAAATATTTACCCTGAAATCTGTGATTTTCATAAAGAAATGACTATTTTTACCAAAAAAGAGCCATATTAAATGTTGATATTACAAAAAATATATCATTAATGCAAAAATGACTTGGAAATAAACCTTATTCATTATGTTTTTTCATTATTAGTTGTTCTTTTTATTTGTCCCCCGATGCTTCGTCGAAGGGGACTATAGAAATGGGTGTCGTCCGTCTGGCTGTCCGTCCATCCGTCCGTCCATCCGTCCGTCCGTGTGCTTTTTGGTTTCCAGATGATAACTTGTGAATGAAAAGTCAGATTGAAGGTTGGTTTGGTATGTGAGTGTATCTTATGAATATCTAGGTCAAGTTCGATAATGACAATTTTTCGACTATTTTTACTAGAGTTATGCCCCTTTTTATACCTCAAAATTGCTAAATATTTGGTTTCCAGATGATAACTTGGGAACAAATAGTCAGATTGAAACTAGGTTTGGTACGTAAGTGTATCTCATGAATATCTAGGTCAAGTTTGATAGCGATCATTTTTCGACAAATCTTACCAGAGTTACATCCCTTTTTATTCTTCAAAATTGCTAATTTTTTGGTTTCCAAATTATAACTTGTGAACAAAAAGTCAGATTGAAACTAGGTTTAGTATGTAAGTGTAACTCGTGAATATCTAGGTCAAGTTCGATAATGATGATTTTTCAACAAATCTAACCAGAGTTACTCCCCTTTTTTATTACTTCAAAATGGTCCTTGGGTGGTCCCCTTTCAGAATTATTTAAGTCAGGTGAGTGATACAAGCTCACCTGAACCTCTAGTTTACAGTAGTTTCAAAATTTAATCTTACGATATAACCTTGGCATCGGGGGACCAGTGGCCAACGGCCTTTTATTATTATTGAAAATGTCCAGAAATTTGGGATTTTTCATCAAATGTTAGTTTTTTGGCCCCAAAATTGACAAAAATGCTAAAATATGATAAAACAAATCACATTTATCAAAAGTATCAAGCATATGTTAGCAGAATATGATGAAAAAATATGTTTTGAAGATATGGCCGAATTCCACCCTTCGTGGCCCTACTCCTTTTATTCCTTCCATAGATGAACAAGCATTGCTGACAAAAGAATTGACATTTATAATAGCTACTTCAGTAATACAAAATCTGGATCAGATGCATGACATTTTGAGCACATCTACCCAAAGCATCTGAAGCATAAATACAGTGATCATGCAGGACTAAAAACCGAGCAGGTATGTCTCTTATACTATTTTTATACGGCCGCAAATTTTTTGCAGACGTATTATGGTATGGGTATGTCATCGTCTGTAGACAGTTGGTTTACGTGCTCTAACTTTTGTTCCTGGAGACCGATTCTTTTCATAGTTGAACACAATGTTACTTGACACAAAATACAGGTCAAGTTCGATAATGAGGGTTCTGGTCCCTACCCTTTTGTGAAAAAGGGGCCAAAAGGGGTTTTCAATTTTTTTATGTTGATTTCTTATTTTTGATCATATTTTGATGCAGTTTTCTTCAATGGATTCCTTGTGACAAGACCTTTCTGTAGTATGTCACTGAATTTATGTAAGTCTTATGGTTTCCAAGATATAAGGGGTCAAAGGGGCCAAATTTCAATTTTCACAAAATATAGGGATTTTTTATTTTTTAAACAATTTTGATGCAGTTTTGTTTCTTGATTTTAATGTTGCAATATATTTTAAGGTTGATGGTAGGGTTTCTGGCCCTTACTATTTTTCCAAAAAAGGGCCAAAAGCGGTATTTAATATTTTGTTATTTTTTATCATATTTTGATGCAGTTTTTCATTGGATTCCCTGTGGCAAGACCTTTTAGTACTGTGTCAAGAGATTTTTACATAAATCGTATGGCTTTTGAAATATAAAGGGTCAAAGGTGCCAAATTGCAAAATGGCAAAATATACTTTTTAATTGATTTTGACGCAATTTTGTTTCTTTAACAAAGAGAGATAACTCCAGAAAAAATACCTTGAATGATCTGCAAAGTTGATTCCCATTAAATTATCCATATTTCAGAATTTTTTTTACATCATTATAACCTGTTTTATCAGATTGACATGATTGCATCATTTACATGAAACCTGAAATATCCAAACATTTCAAACCGTAGGGGACATGTTTTTTTCCCACAAAACTTAACACTTGTTTAAAAAGGGGTCTGTGGCCGTATCATGCTCCGTGGGAGGAGCTTTCATTATTTACTTTTTTTTTAAATTTATGTATGAAGTAATGCTATGAAAATTTTAAAGTGAAATGAGCATTTTTCAGTTTTACTAAATGAAAAAATTCAACACCTGCTTTCAGTTAAATTTAGTCAAAAACTGCCAAAAAAAAAAAAAAAAATTGTCATGTAAAATATTTCACTTTCATATCTGTTATTATATTCCAATTAAGTTTGTAGAAAATTTATCAAAACATATACGATATTATATGTGACATTGATACACTAAACTTACAGACAAAACACCAGAAAATGTTTCCATTTCCTTACATTATATATATATATATTTTGTATTTTTAGTATCCCATTGGGCTGGTTGACTGCAATGAGAACAAGACACAAGAAGTAATCCGATTATTGAAAGATCTTACACAAAAGTATGTGCCAGTGAAAGATGATGAAATTGCAGAAGAGGTTTTTTTAGGGGGTAAGTCAGTAATTTTGTGCTTATCACACTGAAGGACAAGAATTATAAAATACCCATCCAGACAAAATGTTTATCGAAAAAAGCTGCTTAACTTGCTTTTAAATCAATCAGGTAATATTTAAGGGTGATACTGCACACTTCAAATGATGGTTGACTCACATTAGTTGAATGTGAAACTTAAATAGTTTTTATGACTGAGGTTCTAACAGACCTCTGCTTATTGTATGACTGAATATGATTTGAAATATGAGCTTAAATTTGAACACATAAAAGTCAAGGCATTCATTATATTGTGATTAGGTCGTACATTAGAGGAGAATGTTTTATTCCTAACCTTCAATCTATTCCATGGGACAGATTAACTGATGAACGCATTCAGGGAGCACAGAAAGCCATGTCAAATGCAGGAACTGGAAAATAAAGACTTCAAGGCTTCATTTCCAAAATAGAAGACTGGCATCGTATGATGAATCTTTTGGAGGTTAGTAATCCTAAGACAAAAAATAAATAATACCTGTGTGTTCTGCTAACTTGCAGAAAAAAATAGGGGACATAATAACTCTTAGTCTCAAAGTTTGTCTTCTGTACAATGTATTACTACTGAATAAAACATTCTGATTTTAACCATGTTACCTATTTGTGTTGCCTAAAAGAAACTACCTTTTATTAAGTATCAAGACAAACCACCAGAAAAAATTTAAGCTGTGCACTAAAAAAGTTATAGGGAGAGGATTTGGATCCCAGAAAACAAATTTTATCCCGCCACCTTTCATGTGCCTGTCCCAAGTCAGGAGTCATAGTCACTGGTTAGTTTTTGTGCTGTTTAATTATTTTGTCAGCATCCCACCCTAAATAGGTCAGTTTGACCTACATTTCACACTTCAATGATTTTGATTTAGTTTTATGTCCGAGTTCATTTCTCAGATACTATGTGGCCTACCTTCATGTAACTCGGAGTGGGGATGTTTCTCAGTGAAGAGGCAGGCATTTAAAGAGAATTAGGTTTCTGTGACCTAGATTTTATACTTCACTGACATTGGTTACACTTTATGTCTGATTTAATATCTTTGGTACTATAAGACATATGATCATGTAATATTGTTTAGAAATGATCTGAGTGAAACGGCAAGCATCTAACAGTAACTAGGTTATTGTTGCCTACATATTATGATTTGGACTTGTTGTTATATAGTCATACTGGAGATGAGGCGAACTTCGCAGTCGGTGATTACCTATGTTTGTATTTCAAATTTAACATGTTTAACAGGAGCAAACTATGATGTACATGTATGTATGTATGTTGTCTTTTCAGGCCATAGCAAAGCTGACTTACAGTACATTATCACAGTCCGACAGAGGAACCGTGTATTACTTCAGGAACATACTGAATGCCAGAAATGTCAAACATGATGTAAAGAACTCATTCAGGGCATATATAATGCTGTATTACTCAATATTTGATGCAATATGCTACATAATGTTTTTGAGGGAATTTGACAAACTTAAGGTTGATGCATATATTAACTTGCCTGATGGTTTTGAAAACCAAAGTGATGATGAAAAAATATCATGGATGAATGATATTTGCCAAAGAATTGTAAAGAAATGGTTTTTTGACAACAGCGACGACATATTTCACGATCTAAGAGAGGTTTTAGAGGACCCAAATCACCCTGAGAACTACTGGGTAGATACTGATGAAGCCGGTCGATTCAAATGTCATTTCTGTGAAAAGTCTTATGCCTTTGTTGGAAGTTTAAAAGCACACGAGTCAATTAAACATCAACATACAGTGCCCACTGAAAAGAAAAAGTCTGCATCTTCATCTAAAAAAGAAGCAGATGAATTAATGAATCATGTAATACTGCTGTTCAAGCTTACAGCATTACTCAAGAATCTTGATACTGCAATTGACATGTCAGATGGAGAGAGATCTGTACGCTCCGCCAAATATGAATTGCCCATATTTAATAAAACAAACAAACTGAAATATGTCATTGGATGTGTACATCTTGTTGACTTAAGTGAAAACACACTAAGTGTGCAACAAAGAGAGCGTTTAATTGCAAATCGAACTGTCAATATACAGGGTGGAAAAAACAACAATGTAGCGTTGGACGAATATCTAGAGATGCTCAACCGTGATAGCAAGAACATCATATCTGGTCATCAAACTAAGGAGAGCATCATTGCACACTCAAAGCATTTTCCACACTTAATTAATTATGTGAAACACTTTGATCACATTTCGGAGGTAAAAGGACGTAAAGGATTTCACAAACTTCCAGGTTATAAGGTGGATGTTGTAAAGGTAGCAAAGGAACTGTTGGAAATAAAATGTCTAGACTATCAACCGAACAGAAAGTTACATTGTAGAGACATTTGTGTAGATAAGGACCCATACTTAAATTCTGTCAAAGGATTACCAACAATGATTCATAGACATAAACCCTTAACACCATTCAGTTGTTTAAGAAATAGGAAGTACTGATATAGTCTGTAGTTAGATTGTTACGATTCTCAGGAAGATACAATGTACTATCAAATTCTTCTCATTAGTCTTACAGTAAACTGATTATTATTATTAATAAAATTTGGAAATATTATTTTTTATTAGTGCTCCTGAAAAGAATCATGTACACTAAGGGCATCATGAAGTTTTATGTGAAAACTTCTCTGAAACTACTGGTCTATTGATTTGAACTAAACTTGGTATTAATATGCCTTGGTACATTTGTACATTTTTGTATGTTCTTTACGAAAAATGTTTCAAATGGCCCTCCAGGTTTTCAATTTAACAATGAATACTAGAATAGGTGTCCAGACTGTATCGCAAGCTCCATATGGCCCCTTCATATGATTAGTTGCAAATCTGTTCAACCAACAGTACCATTTATCTAAATGAAACATCAGATTCCAAAATAAACAAACAACAAAAAGTTCATCGACAAACACTTGACTTGGGACAGGTGCATAAATATGTGGTGGGGTTAAACCAATTTTTTTACCCTTCTCCCATAACTTCATCAGTGGCAAAACAATTAAGAAAAGATTGTACATGTAGAGGTCAACTGTCATTGATATTTATTTTACAATGAGTAAAATAAACTAGCTTTCATTCAAAATTTGCCAAAGTCACAATCACACATTGTATGCACATGTATGTCACGGTTGAATTAGACCTGATATGGTCTCGCTCTCTTTTCAAATTGACTCAGGTTGGAGCAGTTTCTAATGACAGAAAACCAAATATTAAAAAATCTACCAAAGTGAAACTTTTCATGCAAAACAACAGTGTCTACTTATATTATATGAAGAGACAAAATTATACCGAACATTCACCCTAGTTGATCACACTGAAAAGTCCACTCATCAACAAATATTTGCAACAGTTACTCAAAACCAATATAAAGATATGGTTGTAACCGATCAGAGGATTCGATGTAAACCAACCAAAGCAAAAATAATACAACTGCATTGCTGGAGTTGTGCTGTCCGATTATAAGTTCCTTGTTAAGCTTTATGCCACTATAAATTAATTAATAGATTTTCATCCACATCTTGCAAACAATAAAGGACAATTGCATTTATTTATTTTTACCTATTTGATGAATTTACCCTAGAGCTTTAAGAAAATTAGTGGAAAAAGAAAACCCAAATTTTTTACCCTAAGAAAAGGGGAGGCAATCCGGGATGGAAACCTAGTAATTACTTTACTGTGACCTTTATATGTACTTTTATATATAAACAATAGAGAACTTGAAGTGAAATTGTATTATTATTATTCAACATTATCCATTATCGGATAAATAAAAGTCAACATCAAGATTATCTTCATCATGTTCATCTGGTTGCTCCTGGACATATTCGTACTCAACCGTGTCACTGTCACTAGAACTATTGTCTATGGACTACTGCAAGCTAAGGTTGCCCTTTTTAAAGGATATTGTGTAATTGATCAGCAAATGATATGTTGCAATATAAAATAAATGAATGATATGTTTAAACTTGGTGCATTATGGGGTCTATACAATGGATAACTTTCAATGGTCTATTATGAACGGTTATGGAAATACAGGCTCATACATACCCAAAATTTGCCAAAAAATGCTTGTTAGAGCGGCCACTTCATATTTTCCCCATTTTTAAAGGTGTAATACATGTTTCTCTCGAGAATAACAAAGTTAAAGGCAGCTTCAGTTTATAGAGAATTTTCTCTAGTTTCTGTTGGTATATAACATGTAGCACTTCAATATAATATCATTATCAGAGAAGATGTTAACCGAAATATGATGGTATGTAATCGTTTTTAACAAAATAGTCATTCACAAAATTAACAAGGAATTATATGGAGTCATCTTCTTATTTATCTACATTATATACAGTTAATCTTTTGTTGAGAGTGTGAGGAAGAATTATGACAAAAAAGAATGGAGAGAATTCTTATAATTTTTTTAATTCAAATCTTCAAAGTTTGAAAAGACATTTTCTGAAACCCATGCTGTCCCATACGTAAGCCATATTTCCATGAAAAGTACATACTTGAAATATAAGATCTTACTTTTTACTTGAATGGTATCAAGGTACCTAAGTATAAATAACTTTGGTTTTGGCTTTCATGGGCTATCCTTGGTGAGAAAGTTCTCAGCAGCTACAATTGGTGGATTGAAGTTTCAGTTAAAGATGGCAGTTTTATGTTTTATTTTTAACTTAACGAGAAATTTTTAAACACTTGTGTATGATGTTGAAATTTTTAAACCTAAATATATTTTACCTTTACCTTTACCTTTACCAATTAATGTAGACAAGACAAGACATCAAAGTCAATCTGAAACGTCCCATACGTAACACTTTTTTTTGTCCCATAGGTAAGGTAGAACATTTTCTCTTAAATTCCTTTACTGACTTGCATTCTTTGCATCATTACATCTCTAATACACTGATGACTATATAAACATAGGTTTAACTCCTTATATCCATCCAAAAAGTTG
>MJUT01015982.1:452860-467612 GCA_002080005.1 Gigantidas platifrons | reverse complement strand
CACGTTAAAATCCGGAATGCGGAAACGGCCCCCATTTTCCTGAACCATTCCGGAAAGGTTGGCAACTATGATATAGTATAAAAATGGGGGGAAACAAACAAACAAACTTAGAATTCTTGGAGTTAGATGTTGCATAAACTATATTTTGCAATTAATATGACAAATAGAATAGAATAAAATTGGTCAATAAAGATTACTGTTTAGGATAAAAGGTCGATAAATAGGTGATCTCTGATTTTTATGAAATTTTGCATGCAACTAGATTGTAAGGACATACATCCACATTTTGAAAAAATAATACATGTTATAGGTTTTTGGATATGATTTATCAATGATTTATACCCCGAAAATGAATCCGATTACATCATTAAAATGTTACCTATAAATTAGAACAATAAATGTGATGTTATATTTTTTTTCTACAAAAAATCTGTAGGACACGTACCTTTGACATATAATGAAATTTCTAAAAGTTTCATGCAGTTTTAACCAAATATATAAAATATATTTTTTTTTCAATATTTGGATGCTAGTCCTTACAATTTAGTTGCATGTAAAAGTTCACAAAACATCCAACAGATCCAAACATTTATGGACACAGCTAAGGCCCGGGTGGCTCAATGAGTTTGGTTGTTGGATCTAACTACTCATACAAAGCCTATCACCAATACGATGTGGGTTCACGCCCGGCTTTGTAAATTACAAAAAGGGTGCACTCGACTTGCAGCCACAAGTGATTAAAGTTTACCAGTTGCTTGCCCATGGTCGGTGGTTCTCTCTGGGTACTCCGGCTTCCTCCACCACTAAAACTGGTCGCCATGATATAGCTGAAATATTGTTGAAAGAGGCATTAAAACACCAAAAATCAAAACCCATTTATGGACATCTTACATTGCGACATTTCAGACTTTCAGAAAAAGTTCACTGATATTTGTTGTCTGTTTTAAACACAGGTTTCCTACGAAGTGACCGGGTTCAACGGTATATACAAAATTAATTGGCTCAAACATTAAAGTATTGAAGACTGTTGCATCATCAAAATCAATCAATCTTTATTTGTATACATTTATCATAAAATGTTCTGTTATTTAATGTATCATAATGATTAAATCAATAAATGATGTCTGACAGAATTTTAAGATTTGTTTCGTATTAAAAGTCAATTGTCTCCTCTGCCACCACTGCCTATCCTTTCTGGTACAAACTTCAAGAAATTGGTGGCACATTCGGTAATTTTTGCCTCATCTGTGTTATCACACGTCAGAAGAACTTCTGAAAGTAAAAATAAAGAGTTCTATTACTATTTCTGATATATACCTGAACACACAAGTTTATGAGTTTATTGAAGTTTAATACACATTTAGTTTAAGTGAATGGTTTCTGATGCACTCAAATAACCACAAGTTGAAATGCTAGTCTTTATATCTGAAACATATCTGAGTTCACATAATATCCAACTTGTTCTCATTTCTTTAATGTGTATGCCAACAAAATTGAAATGACTAGGTACACAAGACTGCTGCTACTGTAGTTACCTTAGTCCTTAATCTGTATATTGTTTATTTGGATTTCTTCGCATGTATATTTGCAGTTTACTTTTTAGGACAAAATGAAGCACCATGTAAATTTCACTGCTACCATTTAAAATTCACTATTACAAATACCCCCTCCCCTCATAAAAAAATGTATTAATAATCTTAATATTTGCATAGGGTCCAATAACACAATCAATTATTAGATTATCAAATTAAATGCTAACTTTTTATAAGATATACTTGTTAATGATTTTACTTGAAGAACATCAAAATGAAAAGAATAAAACTTTGTAAATAATATTACTTAAGTAAAGTCTTGAAAATCATAAAAAAAATGACAATCTTAATAATAATCACTAACCTTTGATTAGTTTAAATAAGCATGACTTTGCAAAAGGGAATTTATCCTTCTAGCCCTTAATGTTCATCCCGGCCATCAGTCCATTACTCATACATCTGAAAAAAGAAAATCAAATACACAATGTATTATCAAAACCATTCCATGGAATTATGCATTAAAATTGGATTGGTATAGTACTGACTGCAAACACAAAATGGACAGGATTTAACTAATAGCTACATTTGTATAATGGTTATTGTACAATGTAACTCCCATTCCCTTGGAATGGTATTGAAAAATGTATGTATTATTCTGCACCTTTAGCAAACTTGACTAGGGGGGGAAATTGCCTTTGTGCAGACTACTGTTTGTCACAACTACAACAATTTTGTTAATTTCTTAGGAGTCTGTATAATTTCCAGTTTGCACTTTTCACATATGAAATTTTGTGTCTAGGACCTATATTATGGTCAACTTTTTGTAATAGATCTGATAAGCCATCTTTTTTCTCCAACTTCGGTATTTGTTGTACAACTGTTGAAAAAGTGGCTCAAAAGCTCAACAATCAGGAAACACCTTAATTGCGGTTTAATTAAAACAAATTTGTATGGCAGTTGTTGACCCATACATACTGTAAGTGAGTCAGTCGGTCTTTATGATTAAATAGTGTCTGCCGTGAAATATTGTCCTCTGTTACAATTGTTTTCTATGATAAAGTCTGAGGACGGAATAAAGCGCAGAGGTGATTTCTTTTGGTCTGCTGGGGATTTTTCATTTGAAAAAGATAAAATCGGACACATTTTCACAGGACAATATTACGGCTTACAGGTCAGCCTGGTCAGCAAATTTACACATGTACTTTAATTCTGTATTTTACCAGGAAAAAATATAATAAAATGAAAAAAAGAAGGTGAACATAGGACACGCATACTCTTGTCAAAATCAAAGTTGACAGACCTTTTGCGATTCTTAACACAGCCAAATTTCACAACATTTGACCAAATCCAAGGCAAACTCAAGTTATTAAAGGGAAACCAAAACATGACAGAGGGAAAGACAGCCAAACAAGGGTAAAACATAATGCAAAATTAGTCAACTAGAATAAAAGTAAATGCAAACAAAGCAATGTGTCCACGGTTGAACGACAACGAATAATTGCCCCAAAATAGGGTGTCCCTTTCGATAGTATATACTTGCAGAAACAGTACTAGTGTTTTAACATTTATAATCTGTTGTTTTTTTTCATTTTCATGAGTCACCTTAACAGACAGTAAGTAGGAAGTCACAAACCTATAATATATGACACATCAAAGTATTTTTTTTGTGCAGCCTGTTTTGCCCCCCCCTTTTTTTTTAAATTCCACACAAGTCACAGTCCGTGCTTAAAATTAAATATAGTACATTCCTTTATGAATATGTTTGAATAAAGATGTTTCCATTTTCTAAGTAATATTATTCGCTGTAACAAAAACTGGGGAGTCAAACAACAAACAACAAAGTTTACTAACCATTAAGTTCACTGGAGAACTCGGCCCATAACAAACTCGGCCCATCATAGACTCGGCCCATGCTTATTTATATACTGAAATAAAGTTAATAAACTCTTTTATTGTTAGCAATTCTTATAATATCTTTTTATTTATAATCTGAATGTTGATGTTTAATTTTTTTTCTCGACTTTTCTCTTACATCAGATATAATTATGAGTATATTTAATATGAATTTTAACGAATAAATAGATAAATAAGAAGAAAACTAATACAATTTTCATTAATTTGGAAAAATAATAAAAGAAGACTAATTGGGTGGTTAGAACAATCTTTAGTGATTATGACTTTTATGTATATTGTGTATTAGTCTGGTACTCGTGACCCCTCGGATTTTTTTTGTTGTTATCGGGGTCAGGTAAAGGCTGAATCCATGTTTTTAATGGCGGCCGCCATAGCGTACATCTCAGCAAAGGAAATGATGCACAACATTGAATGAAGGCGTGCACTAAGTGGGTAATTGGCACAATTCACATCAGATACATTTGTTTGTCCCCTTTAGTTATTTTAGAGGTTGAAGACATCACGCGGAAATGCACTTTTGGTCACATTACAAAAAGGGGGGTGGTTATCACGACACACCATCTCCAGCGCTCCATTTCTCCAATCTAAACAATGTCTGAATCCGAAAATGTTTTTAAAACAAATAAAAACATATTGAAATATCCTCCCGGTGTAACCAAAGTGTATGACACTCTGTTTTATCTCAATAATTACTACCTTGTCAATGTACTTAGGAAAGTACAACTTCACAACTTGTCACCCATGTCTTAACTTGTACTATGTACCCCACAATAATGTGCGCAATCCTTTACATCTATTATTGGTTGCAGTATGATATAAAGAAGGAAAATTTCAAAAATAAATATCTTTTACAGTAAAAAAAAGTTACAAGGTAGGTGTCACAAATCTGTCATCTTTTTAGAATGGTGCATGACTCATTGTCCTATAAAATGAGTTTGCCCAAAACCAATCTTTTCTTGAGTGGTAGACAGGGTACACTGCTTCCATATTTAGGCACTGTTCCTCTCTGATAGAAGTAAAAAGAGATATGGGGTAAATGTCGATGAGACAACAGATGCACTAATGATTAATGGAGTTGCCCCTGCTATATTAAAAATATTCCAGTTTTCTTGTTTATTGTTTATTTTAGAATGTCATACAATGTTTGTTTCATGTGTTTGTTTATTCTGTCCCTTGCTGTCATATTATGTGTATTTAGATCAATCCTGTATGTTGTATATATTGTGATTATTCAGCTCTTAATGGGCACCATCCATGATTGGTTTATAAAAAAGGGGCCTGAGGGGCCGAGTGGTTAAGGTAGTTAGTTTACCTATACAATCACAGTAGCCTATCACCTCTGCGTTGCGAGTTTGTGCCCCACTTTGTGAACCAAAAAAAGGGTGCACTCAACTTGCAACCGTACATGATAAGGTTTGTCAGTTACCTGCTCAAGGTTGGCGGTTCCTTCCGGTATTTAATGACATAATTGCTGAGCTGCTTTCCTTATTTGTGATCAAAGAAAGTGCATTATACTTTGAGGGGCTACTATTATTTTAATTTGCATATTTCTTTTTTATTTTGCTTGCTATTAATTAATTTGTTTTTGTTTTATGTTTTGCTTTGTAGTTAGCACAATCCAGTTTGATGTTTGAATCTTAGATACATGCTATGACAATAGTTTCATGCTTATGATAATTGATTCAATTTATTTGCAATTACATTTGTATGGTCCTATTGTCAATAAAAGTCATCAGAAAAAGGAAATTCTTATTCAAACCTAGTTAACACAGCCTGATGAGGATACCAGCATGAATGAACCACTCATTGAACTTTTAAGGTGAAATTCAACACAGTATAGAGGATATAGCATATTTTATATAAGATGAACGTGAATTTAAAGGTCACCTGTCTTCAAAGGCCAGCTTTCCCAATGGTGACTTCTTAATACAGGTTTTACTGTATATGTATGAGAAATTCTCTCACAAACATCCATCATGTTGTATTGCATCATACATTCCCATAATGGACATATCTGCTGATAAAGTGTACAATACTAACCAGACAGATGCACCCAAGAAAATACTTATGGGAATGCAGATAGAAGACTTGCCATCCTCTACTACAATGACAATTTTATTACAAGTTACAAGCTGTGGTGAATTCCGAGAATGAACATTCGAAGACCATTCGGAACGTATTGGACATTATCCCCGATTCCGATTACATTCGGAAGTCGGGAGTTATCATAGAGGGAAGGCAGAACCGAGAGAGAAGAGGGTAGAAAAATGAGGAAGAGCCGGATATACAAGGGACAGTGACGATTGGGCCTCAGCAGTATACCCTAGTGTTGAGGGGTAAGAGGCAATGGATGAAGTGGACAACACCAGATGGGAGGCATTTGATGTGTACGACTCCCACTTGCACCTAGACCGAAGAAGTACACGACTGCTGGGTAATTTGGCGTTGAGTATGGATGATTGGATGAATGAGCCGATGGAACGACCACCAACAACACCGGTGAACGTCATAGGTGGGACTTTAGTCTATTGTGATCCGGAGAAGTACCCAAAGTCGATCCCCATCCAAGACAAATGGAAAGTGGCAATCGGAGTACACCCGAAGAAGGTCCATACCATCACAGAAGCACAAGTGGAGCAGTTTATCAGCCTGATAGGATCCCAGAGGGTAACGGCCGTAGGAGAACTTGGCATTGACCGAACGGTCAATTACAGACACTGGGACGGACAACTCAAATTCTTAGTACGTGTTGCTCCATACATCCAGGCCGTTAACAAGCCAATTATTTTCCACATCCGCTCTAACAGATTTGATCCACACAGCCAACTTACTTACATGGTTTTATTGAAATTTTGCGTTGATCACTTTCCGGCCAACCAAAACTGTATACTTCATTGCTTCACTGGGACACCCGTCATTCAACAAGCTTGGCTCCACCATTTTGAAAACACTTATTTTGGCTTTACTTACTTGGTTGACAAATTTTCTGAAATACAACTACAGGCACTCAAGGAGATACCATCAAACAGGTTTCTTGGGGAGACCGATGCGCCTTACATTACTCTTACTCCACCGGGGATCAGCACCAACAGTCCAATCTACATTGGAGAGACGGTAGCCAAGATCGCTCAGGCGAGGAAGGTAGATACAGAGAAGATCTGCAGAATTACTACCATCAATGCTGGAGCATTATTCGGACTTGGTTAGAACTTCCGTGCCAAAGTAATAGATGGACATAATGTATATAGTTTTTGTTTATGAATATAAATTAGAAGTGACAGGAAGACATTTCTATTTGCAGAAAGACTGTTTTTTAGTTTCTAATGATTAGATTTTATTGATGATAAAGTTATTGGTATAATGGAAATTGTAAGGAAAACAATTTCTTGTGATGTCAGCGGATATCTCAGTTTTATGAGACAGTTTTATAAGAAGATGTAGATAATTGTATGAAGCCAGAAGTTATGACAGAATTCACCACTGGATTTTTTACAAACATGGACTACCAGTGCCTACGAGGATAAACGCTCTTCCTTTCGTGGAGAGGGGAGAGTGTGGTGAATTCCGAGAATGAACATTCGAAGACCATTCGGAACGTATTGGACATTATCCCCGATTCCGATTACATTCGGAAGTCGGGAGTTATCATAGAGGGAAGGCAGAACCGAGAGAGAAGAGGGTAGAAAAATGAGGTAGAGCAGAACGCACGAGGGAAGTAGGCAGACGATAGCAGAAGAGAACGAGTTTGATGTTAGGGTGATCCTGGCGATAAATAGACTGATTAGGTGAGTTTTTCCTCTAGGACTGTGGTTATCTGTGTCCTTTTACGGCCCATCACACCATAAATGGCGCTGGCGAGCAGTCTTTAAGAGGAAATTCTCATGCCTAGACTATAGTTAATTTATTTGACGTCTTTGCAAAACTAAACGCAAAAATTGCCGAAGATAAAATTAGATGTGCACATAGATGTTAAAAGGCAATAGATGAAAAAGATAATATTGATGAAATAAATGCAGAAATAGATGAATATAAATGGCATGAAACAAAAAATAATATACATTTTTTGTGAAGTCAGCAAAGGAAAAAAACATATAAAGCATACATAGAGTGACCCCGCAAACACCAAGCTTAGAAAAATAACACAGATAATACGGTGCATCTGTCAGTCTGTCATAAGAGTAACTAATTTTTGGGGTCACAGTGAGCAACAAATTGTGAAAATAATTTCCTGTAATTGATAGTTTTGTCATTTATTTATATGCCTGTTGATTGAAATAAAGGATATAATTTGAAAGAAAAAAAGGGTCTTACATAAATAAACTGATTGACCATTGAATAAAATTGACATAATTAAAATGGATTCACAAGAGATACTATCAATACATACATGTAGTTTTGAGGATTTACTGGGTCTGCCATCGGTGGGCAAGGCAATAGCCTATCGCATCTGGGAAATGCGCAAGAGTATGGACCTAACACCTGAAAAGTTAGCAGGGATCCCACATATCAGAATAGAAAAAATCCTACATTTGATAGAGTTTACAACTGCGCAAGAACAAGCATCAAGTTTGAGTTTGTCCTCGGTCGAAGAAGATTCCGACGAGGAGGAAGAACAAAAGGAAACAGTTGTGGCGCAAGGCACAAATGTGGGTACTAATATTAGTTTAGATAAACCCCTGCCCCAGTCTGCCTTAATGACACCTCAAATGTATACCAGCTTAAAGGTAGAGGAACCAGCAGCAGGGGTAACATCAACCCCATTTAATTTTATGACAGTAGGGACAACCATGCCCACAGACCATGATTATGCGAGGTCCCACGAACAGGGTAGTTATCGAGAACAAAAACCGAGGTGGAACCCAGTGGACATCAGGGTGCGACCCGTACCCCTAATGCAAGAACCAGATATGTCTACTCCAAGACCCGCATTAGCTTATTATGGCAGGGTAGCCCCAAAGCACCCACAAACAGGTAATAAATTAGAAGGTCAAGGCGGTATGCCTGGCTCACAGTTACGAACAGCGAAGAAAAGAAAATTAGGTCGGTCACCTACGATCAAAATTTACCAGTCACTTCCAACTTGGTATTCACAGTAAACCCACCAACCTCATATCCAGTACCAGTCTCAGCGCCAGCCATCGATCCGAAACTTATACAAGATCGTTTCATCGTAGATAGTCAGCTTTCTTCATCAGCTTCAAGACTTCAACCTATTTCGACAACAGGTACCCCCCTTAGACCACCCACTCCACAACAAAATACAACAACTTTTCCGGTTCATGGCTTTCTAGGTCAAGGTACGTTCATCGCAGGAAATCAACCAGCCATTTCCACATCCAGATGTCCACCAACATTAGCAACAGGCCCCCCCCCCCCATCAGATCACAACCACCAACTACCATGACTGTTCCGACTCGCGTATTTACAGTCCCAAACCAAGGTAACGCCTCGATAAATTCTAGATACCAAACACCACTCCAACCCATGAATCCAGTTCTACAGCATGCCAACCAGTCAACTACAACTGCTCCAGATCCTGGACTTCATGTCCTAGGCCAAAGCATTGTAGAACCGACAGCCCAACAACAACTACAAAGTTCAAGATTCCACCCAACCATGATGAAGTCGTTGAAATTTGATGGAACTGAAAAGGGCGAGGATTGGTCGGCCTTTCTTGTGAAATTCGAAATATTTGCTGAAGCGGCCCGATGGACAGACAGAGAGAAACGAAACCAATTATGACTATGCTTCACCGGAGGTGCTAGTCGGTACGGTACGAATGTACTACGCCATAATACAGATTTGAAATATGCACAACTAGTGGGAAAAATGGAACAACGATTTAACCATGGTAACGAGATAGAGACATTACAAGTCCAGTTCCATAGCGCACGACAGAGCCCGGGTGAATCCAAAGATCAATGGTCAGATCGACTGACTGCTTTGGCAGATAAGGCTTTTAGGGACGTTCCTGAACATTATGTCCAGTCTCAACTAATCACGAAGTTTTTGCAAGCCTCCACTGACAAAGATGCAGGTAAAGCAGCGTCCATGCTGAAACCAAAAACCATGGACGAAGCTTGTCAACTGGTCAAGCTGAGCCAGCATTTAGATACATCGATTTATGGGACGAAAAACAGAGAGCGCAAATCATCCCGGGTATCAGAGTCAGAGGAGCCAATTTGCCAGGCAGTGAAAGCACCGATTCCTGAACTCACAGTTCCAAAGTCTGCCCTGGACGAGCAAATGGCGGAATTGATGAACAAGATGGTTACCATACAAGAATCGACCCAATCAGCCGTCAACGAGTTACAGAAAAAGATGACAGATTTAGAACGAAGACAACAGAGTGCAAAGGACAGACCGCCTGGGGCGAACCGAGGCGAGGGACAGGAGACCTTCAAATGTTTCAACTGTGGGGGTAAAGGTCACATTGCGAGGTACTGTTTAAATCCTCGGCAAGGTAAACCCGGCCAGGGCCCAACCAAACAACAACATTTAAACCAGTAGGGGTCGGTCAGAGCGGCGTAAGTCCGACCCAGAAGGAAAATTTTCGCCATATTTTAAAATTAGACAAAAGAAGTAGTATAGAAGGTGGGAATATACAGATACTTAAGGGTCGAGACCAGGGGGACACCGAGGTCATAGTACTTAATAGCATACCAGAACAGAAGTCTAAACAAGTACGAGTGGTACCCATTAGCAGAAGTGTGACCCAGCCAGAAAACTTACGCCTGACCGAAGTTAACCAGGTAGGTGTGTCAATTGGCGATCTTGATAATACAAACCCGGTTCGCCTGGACAGGGAACGGAAAGATGTTAAAGATGTTCTAAACACGGACATGCAACACACACCGACAGACCAACCAAGTGCTGTGAAGAGAAAAAAGAAGAAAAAGAAAAAAATGCAACCCCAGGAAGCTGAAGTTTTACCACAGGTTCAGCATGAGAAGATACCAGCCCTTACCCCGGAAGGTGAATCGCCTACAGAGCGAACTGTCATCGTAGAAACGACACCAGCCAAAATTGCTCAGAGAGGAGCCAGGGTGGAATTACAGACTGTATACAACGCTTTAGAACAATTGAAGGCAGAACAGCAAAACCTTAGACAGAAAGTGATTAATTTGATCTCAGATGAGATGGTAGACAAAGAGCCTGGTCTGATACAACGAATAGAGACAGACGAATGCCATTGTGTTGGTGCCTTGCCAAAGGATGACATCCCAGACGCCAGAAAAGAGCCAGGGAGTATCATCGCAGAATCACCACCTAGTACAGGAGATGATAGCCGAACTGAGTACCAGGAAGAGGAGGTAGCAAATGGTATTGGGCGTACGTTTTCAATACTGAAAACCGGGACTTCTTCGATGCTACGAATGCCAGTTTCTTGTAACAAGCGACCGATAGTGGCAGTGATAGATACAGCTGCTGAAGTGACGATAATGTCAGATAAAATATTTCAGGCTTTGAAGAATTAACCACAAATTTTGAGGAAAACGGTAATGTACGCAGCAGGTAGGGGAATGCAGATGGACACCATGGTCGTTGGACCTGTGGACCTTGAGATTAATCACAAAATTTTTAGCATTGATGTATATGTGGCGCCAATCGACGACGATATGTTGTGAGGACTAGACTTTTTGGCAGCAAATGGTACACATATTGATCTAAGAACTAACACCTTTAGCATTGGTCAAGACCAAGTTTCAATGTACTATGGACCTGAATATCACATTCCGATGGTAGCCAAAGTAACAGTACCACACAGAACAGTGATACCAGCGAATTCATTGGTTTACATACAAGGCAAGCTAGATGTAAATCTAGGTAGTTACATCGTAGAATCGTCACAGGACAGTCCTGCATCACTAATGATTCCAAGAGGTTTCTATGGAGAAGATAAGCCAAGACTCTGTTTTGTCAATGCTACGAACAGTCCATATACCATCAGAAAGAATGCGGTCGTTGCACAAGCAATGGAAGCCAACGAGCTGGACAAGGAACTGGAGACACCTGTCGTCCATCAGGTCCAGACAGACGAGAGCAGGAATGATTTATTGGAGGTCTTGAATAAATTGGTGGAACAGTCAGCGTCAGAGATTACACCTTCTCAAAGGGAAAAGTTGAAGACCATCTTGGCTGAGTATGAGGATATCTTTTCAGTGAATGAGTTTGAAATTGGTACCTTTCAGCAAGTGGAACATTCAATAGACACGGGAAATGCCAAACCCATCCATCAAAGATTGAGAAGAACACCCATAAGTTTTGCTGAAGATGAAGAACGACATTTACAGAAAATGATTGCGGCCGGAGTGGTTGAGCCATCACTCTCAGAACGGGCCTCACCCCCTGTACTGATTAGAAAGAGAGATGGATTCGTACGTTATGCCATAGACTACAGGAAATTAAATGAGGTGACGAAGAAAGAAGTGTATCCCTTACCTCTCATTGAGGAGTGCTTAGATACTCTCGCTGGAAACGAATGGTTCAGTAAGCTTGATGCCAGTAGTGCATATTGGCAAGTGAAAATGCGAGAGGAGGACAAACCAAAAACTGCCTTTATAACAAAATACGGGCTATTCCAGTTTACTCGTATGAGTTTCGGATTATGTAACGCACCAGCGACCTACGCAAGAGCCATGCAACTTGTCCTCCGAGGATTGACATGGGAGATTGTTTTAGCATTTCTTGATGATATACTGGTAATGGGAAGGGATTTGGAGTCGCATCTAAATAATCTAAGAGAGGTATTCGACAGATTTAGGGCCTATGGTATCAAATTGAAAGCTGCAAAGTGTGAATTTTGCACCAAAGAGACAACATTTTTAGGACGCCAAATCGATGGAAACGGGATGTCATTGGGCGATGATTATATCAGCACAATCAAAGAATGGAGACCGCCAAAGAATGTGAAGCAGGTAGAGCATTTTTTAGGCTTTGTGAACTATCACAGAGCATTCATCAAGGACCTATCGAAGTTAGCGACACCACTGACGGAATTGACGCAGAAAAAGCCTTGGAAATGGGGAGCGGACCAACAATGTTCGTTTGAGCAGCTTAGACATGCCTTACAAACAGCACCAGTCCTAACCCTACCCATTAAAAACGACAAATTTATCCTGGACACAGATGCGTCCGACAAGGCTATTGGGGCCGAACTGATTCAAGTACAGAACGAACAAGAACGAGTAGTGGCTTATGGAAGTTTTACCCTATCCACCGCCCAGAGAAAATATTGCAATACGAGAAAAGAACTGTTAGCGGTAGTACGTTTCACCCAACACTTCAGACACTATTTACTAGGGCGGAAATTCCTCTTAAGGACCGACCATAACAGTCTTCGTTGGCTTATGAATTTCCAGGATCCACAAGGGCAACTCGCCCGATGGTTAGAGGTTCTCAGTCAGTACGATATGAGCATTGCTCATAGGAGTGGTAGCAAACATGTGGATGCTGATGTTTTATCCAGATACCAGCCGGAAGTACCATGCAGAGAGATGTCTATTCATGTCGATCCCAAATACTTACCTTGTCACGGTGGTACACATTGTACAAAGGTTCATCGTAGTTGGGCAGTCTTTGCCAAAGAAATCGACGACACGATACCACTCGGTGCAGGAATGGTTAGACAGTGCAGTTTGACAGAACCTGTAGATCGAAAAGAACGGGATCATCTGGTAAGACAGTTTGAGGAAGTGCAATGTCAAGCGGATGCAGTGGAGTGTGCAGTTCAAAAGTGTATAACATTGCAACGTTCAGCACATAATGTCATCAATAGCTCTGCCACGAAAGAAGCTACCACCAGCAAATGAGACAGGAAAGTGAGTCTGTGAGGTCGCGGATCCATGGACTGGTAAACAAATTGCAGGAAATACCCCTACATGCCGGAAGTGTAATGCAGAAATTTCATGAGATGCTTGAAAATCAGCTTCGGTCATCCTTGAGAATTTGTGAAGCAATACTGGAAAAGGGACTAAGTAGGAAACTAAGCCATAAATACAAATCAAAACAGGTAAAGTCTAGAGTCAGCACCTTGTCATTGATACCAGAAGAAGAAGAAACTTTACAGGTGGAGAAGCGATTCAACCCTACTAGAAAGCCAATCGGGGACCCTGAAGCCTTGCACAGTTTGTTTCAACTGAAAGTACCGACTGCCGAAACCGAGGAGCAAGACCCAGAAAGATGTATAGAGATATCAGGGGGAAGTCGATGAAAGTAGTAACCACGAGAAGAAAAACAGATGTGACGCAACCGATGGAATTGGTTCAATTGGACTCTGAGACACCAGAGGCCTCATCCACTGGATTATCAGATCAATTGAAGGATGATACTAGTAAATTGTCAAACAGTTTTATTTCTGGTTACACATCGGAGTACATGAAAAAGGCTCAGGAGGAGGACAATGATTTGGCATTGATCTTGTATTGGTTGAACAGAAAAGAAGACCCACCAGAGGACAGGGTAGCATTGGCCAGCCCAGCTGCAAAGAAGTATCTGGTCAACAAGGAGTACTTTTATGTCAATAGCGAAGGAGTGCTTTGGAATATATCGAGGAGGAAAGTACACCGGTTGGTAGTGCCTGAGAAGTTTGTTGAAAAAGTGTCAGCGTTGAATCATGATTTAGTCTGCACCGGGCACCAGGGCACCGCTCGCACCAGTGAAAGGATTAAAGCGAAATATTATTGGTTTCGAATGGACGAATATATTAGAAATTTAGTAAGAACTTGTAATACATGCAATAGATTCAAGAAACCTGCTAGAAAGGCTAAAGCGCCGATGACGAAGTACCATGCTGGGGCACCAATGGAAAGGATACACCTAGATTTTTTAGGACCACTACCGGAGACTACAAACGGAAACACTAATATATTAGTAATGGTGGATCAGTTCACTAAATGGTGCGAGATTGTTCCCTTGCCATCCCAAACAACAGAAATAACAGCTAAAACAGCGGTGAATGAGATCTTTGCAAGATTTGGTTGTTCATTTATAATTCATACAGATAAAGGGCGGAATTTTGAGAGTAACCTTTTTAAGTCTATCTGTACTTTATTAAGAATTAACAAAACCAGAACGACACCATATAGAGCATCGGCTAACGGCCAAGTCGAAAGATACAATAGAACGTTGATCGATGCAGTACGCTGTTTTGTGGATGAGTCACAAAAGGATTGGGACGTGTTTCTGCCGCAGCTGGCTTGTGCATTAAGATCATCGGTCAACAGAAATACCGGGATGACTCCCAACAAGATGATGCTTGGACGAGAGGTCAATTTGCCAGCAGATTTGGTTTTTAAACCCATCTT
>MJUT01015982.1:438768-451050 GCA_002080005.1 Gigantidas platifrons | reverse complement strand
GTGGTATCTGAGGAGGAAGAGCCGGATATACAAGGGACAGTGACGATTGGGCCTCAGCAGTATACCCTAGTGTTGAGGGGTAGCACCCTTGACATCAGCGGTACTGTTCTTCGTAGACCATCAACAAAATCGGTGGAAGAGGCAATGGACGAAGTGGACAACACCAGATGGGAGGCATTTGATGTGTACGACTCCCACTTGCACCTAGACCGAAGTAGTACACGACTGCTGGGTAATTTGGCGTTGAGTATGGATGATTGGATGAATGAGCCGATGGAACGACCACCAACAACACCGGTGAATGTCATAGGTGGGACTTTAGTCTATTGTGATCCGGAGAAGTACCCAAAGTCGATCCCCATCCAAGACAAATGGAAAGTGGCAATCGGAGTACACCCGAAGAAGGTCTATATCATCACAGAAGCACAAGTGGAGCAGTTTATCAGCCTGATAGGATCCCAGAGGGTAACGGCGTATGAGAACTTGGCATTGACCGAACGGTCAATTACAGACACTGGGACGGACAACTCAAATTCTTAGTGCGTGTTGCTCCATACATCCAGGCCGTTAACAAGCCAATTATTTTCCACATCCGCTCTAACAGATTTGATCCACACAGCCAACTTACTTACATGGTTTTATTGAAATTTTGCGTTGATCACTTTCCGGCCAACCAAAAATTTATACTTCATTGCTTCACTGGGACACCCGTCATTCAACAAGCTTGGCTCCACCATTTTGAAAACACTTATTTTGGCTTTACTTACTTGGTTGACAAATTTTCTGAAATACAACTACAGGCACTCAAGGAGATACCATCAAACAGGCTTCTTGTGGAGACCGATGCGCTTTACATTACTCCACCGGGGATCAGCACCAACAGTCCAATCTACATTGGAGAGACGGTAGCCAAGATCGTTCAGGCGAGGAAGGTAGATACAGAGAAGATCTGAAGAATTACTACCATCAATGCTGGAGCATTATTCGGACTTGGTTAGAACTTCCGTGCCAAAGTAATAGATGGACATAATGTATATAGTTTTTGTTTATGAATATAAATTAGAAGTGACAGGAAGACATTTCTATTTCCAGAAAGACTGTTTTTTAGTTTCTAATGATTAGATTTTATTGATGATAAAGTTATTGGTATGATGGAAATTGTAAGGAAAACAATTTCTTGTGATGTCAGCGGATATCTCAGTTTTATGAGACAGTTTTATAAGAAGATGTAGATAATTGTATGAAGCCAGAAGTTATGACAGAATTCACCACTGGATTTTTTACAAACATGGACTACCAGTGCCTACGAGGATAAACGCTCTTCCTTTCGTGGAGAGGGGAGAGTGTGGTGAATTCCGAGAATGAACATTCGAAGACCATTCGGAACGTATTGGACATTATCCCCGATTCCGATTACATTCGGAAGTCGGGAGTTATCATAGAGGGAAGGCAGAACCGAGAGAGAAGAGGGTAGAAAAATGAGGTAGAGCAGAACGCACGAGGGAAGTAGGCAGACGATAGCAGAAGAGAAAGAGTTTGATGTTAGGGTGATCCTGGAGATAAATAGACTGATTAGGTGAGTTTTTGCTCTAGGACTGTGGTTATCTGTGTCCTTTTACGGCCCATCACACCATAAAGCCAATCAACGGATCATATAATTTTTGTTTTGATTACGTAATCTTTGATCTCATCTGGCTTGATTTACCTGGACAAAGAATTCAATCAACGATAATGATTTTTTTAAAGTTATGACATGTACTCAAAATGCCACAGTATATGTATGTATCATATTTAATATGATATTAAAAGTGGACATAATAATTTTGTAATCGTCATTCATTGCAGGATTTGTCACAATGTCCGCCATATATTGCGAACTATTTTTTTTTGTCACGTTTCATTTATGAAATTGTCGATATCATGTTTATTGAAATCTATCGTATCCATTAAGTATTTTGAAAGTGATTTTCTCGAAAAGTTATAAACTTTAAAATGGCGTGACCAGCAGGAGTTCACAATCCAGATTGCTATCGATCTGCTTCCGGGTAACAATTGCGTTCTATTTATAGCACTATTTACAAACAGACACGTGTCTGCAAAAAAAAAAATAACTACTGTATTTTTATTCCAATTGTTGCAAATTTGATTATGAGGTCTGAGAAATAATAATTTATTTTACAGCTTGCTTCAGTTTATGACGTTTGTTCTATATTTTCATTACCTACAAGGAATCTACATTTTTTGTACATAGAAATTGAACAAATTTGAAATTGGCAGAGAACATAATTTTTTTCCTACTGAAAACTACACAAATATGAGTTATTACAATTGTCGTGGTATTAGACTAAAGCACAGTAACATTTCAAAAAGGGTGGGGGGGGTTACAATTTGGGTTGTATTAGATCAAAATTTTGGCAATGTTATGTTTTATCAGTTGGTTGCTAATTTGCAGAGTATTTTCCCGTCCTAGGAGGTTTTTCATAGCTTTTCTATCTCCATCTATAGTTTTGGTTCGAAAAAATTGGCTCCTTGTTAAAATTTTAGCTGGCTCCTGACTTTCAAAACTGGCACCTGAAAATGGCCCCTGGCGATTTTTCTGGCTCCTACTTTTTGGGAGCCAGAGCAGCCCCTGCCTTGTAACTTTTTTTTACTGTAAAAGATATTTATTTTTGACATTTTCCTTCTTTATATCATACTGCAACCAATAATAGATGTAAAGGATTGCGCACATTATTGTGGGGCACATAGTACAAGTTAAGACATGGGAGACAAGTTGTGAAGTTGTACTTTCCTAAGTACATTGACAAGTAGCAATTATTGAGATAAAACAGACGTGTCATACACTTTGGTTACACTGGGAGGATATTTCAATATGTTTTTATTTGTTTTAAAAACATTTTCGGGTTCAGACATTGTTTAGATTGGATAAATGGAGCGCTGGAGTAGTGGAGATGGTGTGTCGTGATAACCACCCCTCTTTTTTGTAATGTGACCAAAAGTACATTTCCGCGTGATGTCTTCAACCTCTAAAATAACTAAAGGGGACAAACAATTGTATCTGATGTGAATTGTGCCAATTACCCACTTAGTGCACGCCTTCATTCAATGCTGTGCATCATTTCCTTTGCTGAGATGTACGCTATGGCGGCCGCCATTAAAAACATGGATTCAGCCTTTACCTGACCCCGATAACAACATCAAAATCCGAGGGGTCACGAGTACCAGACTAATTGTGTATAGGTTTTCATTAAGGTCTAATTATTGGGTGATATATAGACAGGTGTTGATTGTTACATAAATGTTGTAAACTTGATTGGTGGGTAAACCCCTTGATTAATGAAGATCAAAGAAATGATTAAAGTTTCATTGAAACCTTGTTGGATTGGTATACAACTTTTACTGAAGCCTTGTTGGCTTGGTATACACAACACTATACTGAAGTCACATTCAAAATAGAATGTCCTAAATTTAAATTTTGAGTAAAAGTTGAAAAAAAACATGAAGATTTCTTTGAAGTTTTCCCTTGATATTATAAAAGCCTGTATGTTCTTTACCATCCAAAATCATTATCAAAATGAGTTCCGACCGTTGCGTAGTGTGTTCCAGAAAAGTATCCGGTAAACAGCATGCGATGAACAGTGTGACTCCTGTAACATGAGCAAGGTACGATTTTTAAACCTGCGGAGTTGCTTGCCTTGTGGATTATTAGTATCTATAGGATCGACACATGCAATTTGATATTAACATAAGATTATATGAATATTGACACAAACAAGTTAAAATAAGGAAAAACTTAATGAAATAATAAAGAAATAAAGAAATCTTATTGAAAATAAATTTGTAAACAGAAAATTAGAAAAAAGGGGGGTGGTAAGTCCGTGCCACAAACGCCTGTGGTGCATTTTACCCAATAAATTCTTTTTCACAATACACAGGTAAAATTCGTCATCGTTAAAGGTGTGAAAATAGGTTAACAATCATTTATACAATGTCAATACAAAAAAGTTCCATAGACACGATTTATTCCTTTTGGATACAAAACAATTTAGCTCGATATAGTGACAAAATAATGTGTGTGTGTGTGTGTGTGTGTGTGTGTATTTCATTTTTACATCCCAAATATTTCCTTTAACACACAAACACGCATTGATTATGATACATGATTTATCTTATAAGACAACAGAAGGGTAATATGTTCATAGTGTAGGCCGAGTTTGTGTAGGCCGAGTTTGTTATAGGCCGAGTCTGTGATAGGCCGAGTTTGCAATGGGCAGAGATCTCATGGAACTACCATGAACAGTGCAAGTTGCAACAACGTAAATCAAACCACAGGAATCTGAAATTTTATCAATATGATGAGAAATGCGGCATATGTATGGGTAGTGTCGTTTCACTCACTACGTTCGTGAAACTTCACTACCCATATGACGTATTTCTCATCATATTGATAAAATTTCCGATTCCTGTGATCAAACAACACGAGCACTGTTCTTTAACCAGAGTTTAAAACGAAAATCTTGGTGGTGGTGTTTAGTGATATGCAAATTACCTCTCCAAAACAGTTTTCACCAAAAACAACACCTTCAGGACACTAAAAATCTTCTGCTTCTTCGTGTCTCTGGCTGACTTCGGGTGTAAACTATAGTTGAAAATAAAATTATCAGAGCGCATGCGTGAACCATCGTAGCAGACGAACACAACTATAGTTTACCAATATGGCAGCGGTTTCGGACTTAGGAGGTATAGCATTCATGTTTGAAATGTTAGATGAAGAAGAAGAGGCTATGGAAATAGAATTGAAATATCTAAATAGCAATTCCATTTTCAGTGAACCAAAAAACGCTGGCAAACGGGATACAGTACCAAAAGTTCGAGTATACGAAGATGTTTTAGATGAAATACGAGTCTACAGAAATATTTGTGATTTCAAAACTCATTATAGAATTGACATGGAAATGTTTGATATTATCCTTCGTGAACTACATCCAATATTGGAACGTCATAACATCGGGGGCTCAGTGCCTATTCATCCAGAGAAGCAGCTCCTTGTTTTCCTGAACTTCATGGGAAACCAGCAATCCATGAGAGGATGTGCTAATGTGTCAATTTCAACAGTACACGGAGTAATAAACCGTACCGCAGAACCAGTGTTGCAACTTCAACAAAAGGTATTGTTCGTTTAATAAAATCATTAAGAGGATGTCGGAGGTCACTCTAGAATTTTTTAGACCAGAAAATTTCTCATACTGAAAGATTTTTTTTTTTTTTTGAAAAGTTACATTTTGTGTTAAGATAGTATTTGTATCGAGTCTGGCAAAAATAGCATTCGGGAGAGGAATTTGTATAAGTGTTTTACACTTGTTTTCCAATCCCTTTCTATGGATATCACTATGTAATGTCTTATATGCATTTTTGTTGAATAAAATATAGTTTACACAAAAAAAATATATATATAGCATTTCAAATGCTTTCAACATGTTCAAAACGTCCATTATCATACCACGTTTAGTTTTGGAAGTATACGTTTGCTCATTGTAATTTTAACAATTTTAAATTGGAAAAATATCTCGCATTAGTGAAAAAATATGAATATAGAAAATTCATTTGTAAATTGCGCACATCCGCTCAGACTTTTTATAGATACTGGTAGATACACCAATATACCCAGAAATGAAAGAATATGTAAAAATTGTACAACTCAAGAAATCGAAGATGAAACTCACTAGATGTCCAAAATTTAGTGGGGAGAGAGATGATCTCTTCAATTCCATATCAGCTAAAGTTAAAATTTTTGCCAATTTATCTGATAAAAATAAATTATTTTGGTTGTTGAATTGTGAAAATCAGGAGATCTTAAACTCTGTTGGTAGATTTCTTTACCAAAACATGCCCTAATTACTACTATATATTTATATTATATGCTTTATGTATTTATAACATGTTTGTATGTCATGTTCTATCAATCATCAACTCTTTCCCTCTTGTGAGTTTATATGTGTAATTTCTGTTTGCCCCTCGTGGGCCCATAATTGGAATAAAATTTATTATTATTATTATTATATACATTGTATACGTGCTATCTTTTATAAGGTAATGTTGAACTCTTTATAGGTAATTCAGTGGCCATCTCCGGAGAAGCAGAGACAAACTGCAAGAGAAGTCCAGGAAAAATGTGGTCTCTCTGGTGCTATAGGGTTTATAGATGGAACCCATATTCGACTTGCAAGTGCACCAGGAGGTCATACAGACTATTACAACAGGAAAGGCTATCCATCGATGCAATTACAGGTATGGTAGTGAACTATTTTCTTATCAATACTGATTTGAGATACACTCAAACAGGGAAAACTTCAAACTAACATTTTGCTAGAGGACACGTAGAACTTTCTTGATAATCAGAAAATTTACCATTCCATTCCAACGATACCAAATTTAGTGCGCACACATAAACATGTTTCTGGAATAACCTTCGTCAAGTACACTCCAGACCAAAATGATTGGGAAGCCAAACTTACAAAATACCAAGAGCATCAAAACCAAAAGAGACCAAAACCAAGACAAACAAATCGTCAACAGTCAACTTTGCCTGAGGGAGTTGTAGCCTTAGTTTCATAAATACAAATTTTAAATAACCAATGATGAGGCATGACTGAGGGGGGTCATACAAAATCAATACATTTTGAATGCCGTCATCTCAAGATGCAAGTGTATTCAAAATATAATCAATCTAGGATAAGCAGTTCCTTTAAAACAAATCAATCTTAAATGAAAGTAAACAATTTTGATGCTACCACCAGACACAGCATACTATATGTCTTGTGGAAGTCGCAAGCGAAATAAACTTCCATCGCCTTTGGCTCGATTGACAGAAAATGCCCCACACATCTGTAATTATTGCATAAAATATTCTTATTTCTTTTTTAAGGTTGTAGCTGATAATAATTTGTTGATAATTAGTGCTTATTCCGGATGGCCCGGGTGCACACATGACGCCCGGGTATTAAGAAATTCTGGACTCTACAGAAAAGCTGAAGCGGGTGAAGTCATTATTCAAGATCATCACTTGTTAGCAGATAATGCCTACCCTTTGCGTAACTGGTTGATATCTCCATGCAAGAATTATGGCAACCTGACACCACAGCAACGGAGGTACAACACTAAATTATCTAGTGCAAGGCAATCCGTGGAAAGGTGCTTTGCTCATCTTAAAGGAAGATTTAGGCGATTGAAAGAGATACAATATAACATTACATGATCCGAGTAAAATTACAAACTTAATCATGGCCGGATGTATCCTGCACAATTTGTGTGTAATCCATACTAATGATATAGAGGAGTTCATGGACAATAACCAGGTTAACGATGGGAATGATTGTCAAAACATTTATCAGCATGGTGTCCATGGTGTGGCAAGAAGACTGAGACTTGTTCAAGGATTGTAGAAAATAGTAGCAGAATCATTTGCACATTTCATCTAATCACCAGTGATGTTCAAGGACAAACCATTTGCAAATAAAAAGTTTTTGAAAATTAATATATCATGTTTAAATGTTGAGGTATTTCTTAGATGGATTGAGTATTTTTATTGTGTGTTGACTTGTTCTGTTAGTTTCATCTTTGACTAGACAGATCTTCCAAATGTTTTGATTTTTTTCTGCACTGAACAGACATAAATTGTCGAAATGGCCATTTGCAAAAATTACTTTGGTATTTTGTTGTTTTAACCCCACCCCATGTTTTCATGTGACAGTCTGTAGTCAGGTATTGTTGGTAATTGACTTGACAATCTTGTTAGAATTATCCATTTACTAATTGTGCTGTGTCCATTGATTGATTATTCTTTCTGTAGGGGCCACTCAGAGCTCGTTGCTAGGTGTGGGTTCCACATCCCACAAGTTGAAGACCTCCTGGTGACCTCTGAACGTATGATTCCATCGTTTCTGTTGGGCTGTGAAATGTGTGACATTTCCACATATAAGGCCAAGATTGTGACACAAGCAGAAACATTACATCGTCAGGACAGGAGTCTTTGTACTTTCTGAGATAGATTTGACCATGACCAGTTTATACCAATTACTTTGGATGGCAAATGCATTTTCATTTAGATTTGGTTGTGGTATATTCAATATTGAGAATGGGCAAAAAATATACTATATTTAAACAATATTTATTGGAAACAAACATAACTTATAAAAGCGGTGGAAATAATCCAAATGAGTATAAAAAGGTACTTTTTCTGAGTACAAATGCAAATAAATAAAATAATGTTCTCTTATCACAAAGTGCATAAGATCCTACCTAAGTGAAAGTTAAAAAGTTCAAAGGTAAGCATCACTAATTGTATACCGTTGGGAGCAGTTATTGTTCAACTTTACAGCATTTCATATATTATGTACATTTTGTTAGCATGTGGGTATAAAAAGAGCATTTTCTTAATTTGTAAATAGCTAATTTTGGTAATTATAGTCGGATTTTTTCCTTCTAATTTTTATTACAATATCAAGTCCCAAATGAAGGTCAAAGTTTTCTAATTTTTTCTTCAGTTTAAATATGTTTATCAGAGAACAAAATATTACTGAATGTGTGAAATAAAAAAAAAAATTAATATACAAATGTACCCAACATAAGCCAATCAAAAGGTCATTTCAGATATAATGAAAATGTGAATGAACAGACAGACGGATGGACAGACATAAATAATGTAGGCCTTCAGGCAAGAAGGCAAGTTAAGAAAATGCACTTACAACATACATGCTGAATTCAACTAGATATAGGAATTATGGCAAGTTGCACAATCACTGCTGCACAGAGAATAAAACTTGTGTTTGTAATTACTTAGATATTTTCACCTTCACTTAGTCAGTACCTTAAAACCAACAAATAATGTAATGCAATTACACACCTGTAACAGACATAATTATGTTTCATCTTAAACAAAAACTGAAACAAAGATGGACCAACAAATTAGAAATTCAAACTGTAGTTGTACTATACATGTATACACGAACCTAATGACTGGCCAAGTTTTAACTGTTTTGGGTTGCCAAAACATAAAAACAAGAGTGGACAAACTAAATTTCTAGCTTGAGTATGTATTGATTGTAATGTTACACAAAGTACACATACAGATACATAAAACATTCAAACAAGTACTTCAAAACATCTTGTACAAAGGATTGTACTTAAAACATATTATTTACAGATGTACATGTATTTTAATCTTCAACATAAGATGGTTAAATGTTTAAATTGTGTATTGACACTGATTACATTTTGTATATCGGGTAATAATATTCATTAAAAAGTTGTTAATGTTTCCGTGATTCATGAAACTTTTTTTTAGAACTACTGTTAGTAACGAATGGCCACTCTGCTTAAATAGTCTTAAAGGGTCAATATATTACTTCAGTAACAATATTATATAAATATACATAACAAAAACAGCAAATATGTAATGGCTGATAAAAAATTACGAATACCAAAATAACTGAAGATTGAGCAACACAAACACAACTAAAAAAATCAGTACAAACATGACCTCGGATCCTCCATATGAGCCTGCAGTTCGAACTTCACTAATACCAACCACTTCATTGACAAAAGAGCTGGGGGAAATTGTCCTCCCCACTTTGAAAAGTTGAAAGGGGGGAGGCAAAATAGTCTTGCTGTGACGGAACAGAAGTTCCTCTATAAATATTTATTCCTAAGAAAATTTATTATGTAATAAAAGTTCCAAAAAATTTATTTTATGTAATACATGTTCCACTGACATAATAAAAATAACAGTACAATGGAACATATATTACATAAAATAATTTCCTATTCGGAACTTTTATTATATAATAAATTTTCTTAGATACAAATATTATAAGGAACAAATAAGTTTAAAATGGAACAAATATTACATAAAATATTTTCCGATCCAGAAATAAATTTGTTAGGTACAAGTATTATATAATATTTATTCTGGTATGTACAAGTAGTATATTAAAGTAACTTTTATTATATCATTTACCTATAATAAATGTACCTCTCAAAGGTGGAACAAATGTCATACATGTGGAATAAATATTCCATGAGACTTGTTCCAAGGAATAAATTATATTAAATTATTTTTTCCTTTTGGAACAAATATATGGTTACATTGCTTGCATCCCTTTTTGGCATTAAATTTAAGAAGAAAAAAAATCTGTTTTACAAATACTTTAGTATGGAAGAATATATTTTCCAGTTATATCCAAGGGTATAAGGATATTTGGACTACTAGGGTACATGCTTTGAATGATAGTGACTTTTTTTTTTATTGCTGCAGCTTTCAAAATATACCAGAAAAATAAATGCAAGGAATACATTTTTGTACATATTTCTTAAAAAAAAATGATGTATATTGAATGTAACGAGTATCATTTAAATTATTATATTTATTGGGGTAATTACATATGATTGTGTATTTATATTTCAAATATAAAAAAAAAACAATATTGAAAATAGTGAAAAAAAATAAAATTCTTTTTTTTTAATGTTACATTTTAGTGAAATTTTCCTTAAAAAAACATATGGGGTTACCCTATTGAAAGCCCCATCATTTTGTGCTATTGAAAATAAGCCCTGTTTTTTTTCACATTCTGAATGATAACATGTACATATGATGCTTCTATTCAGACAGTGTGTTGTATTTGAAAATTTAATCAAAAGAAAAAGTGTGGAACAAGCTGGGTCAGTTTTAAAAAAAAATAAAAATGAATTTATTCCTAACCTATGGCTATGGATATGAATCTCATATATTTTAATAAAGGCAGCTAACTTCAATTATAATGGGTAGCATTAATTAAGAATTCCAAATTCTCCTGGCCTTGTCTGAATCATTCAAACTGATTATGAAGTTTTATTTTCAGTCGGGACCATTTGGACATTCAAGAAATACAATAATATTGAGAAGAACCGAAAATAAATCGCATACTTGGGTTTAACGGTGTAACATGTACCTTTCAATCAAGTCAGTTTTTCTACCGTTTGTGGATGCATTTCGGCGTAGTAGATAATTGTTGAGCTTCGGTACTGACCACAGCTGATCGTCGTCCGCCATCTTGGAAATCGAATAACTGATAGAACACATGCATCACCTTTCGGGAAAAGGGGTGGGTGAACCCCATTAAAAATCAAAGCGCTGATATACGGTGTTGCCTTGAAACTTTATATTAGCTGTGATTCCAAGAATGGATGATTTCCAAATAAGCAGACATTCCATACTAATATACATCACCAACTTTAATGCTGCAGAGAAGTGATAGTGTAGCTCTTTGTGCATCTCAGACATGCTTTGGCTTTTTATTTTGCAGTGTTAGGTATATATGAGGAACATAACATGTCCAACATACTTCGTGATGAATCATTTGACCAATAATTGGTAACCAGTCTGTGTATTCAGGGTGTCAACTTAACTATGTCAATGAGGTCAAGGTTATATGTTATATTATGACTGGCATGTACTATACCAAATCAACCATCATAGCAAATATCTCAAACTTCTCAATAAAATGTTCACTCAAATGTGGAATGGTTTAAGAGCCAGGTGACAGAGATCTTACTGACAAGATGAACCACAAAATGTCATTAACTTGGTATAAGCCATAACTCTGGTAAGTATGACATCACAGTATTTGACATATTTTATTATGGCTATATCCAACATGTCCAAGTGCTTATGTGTTTCTATTGACCAATCAAATTAAAACTGCTCCTATATGTCACTGCATGCAGCTCCATTCTATTTTCTGTTTTTATGACCTCTTCTGACTTTATTATTTAATGCTTTCCAAATCAAGGTAGCTATAATTTAATTGGTCAATGTCATATGTGACTAGAACTTGAAAAGATGCTTTAATGTGTAATTGGTCTTCTTTTTTACAAGGAAACTTATGTCTTACTTATATAAATTTGACTCCTGATGTTGAAATGAAGCCCAATGCAATACTAGTACTGTGGCCACGCCACAAAAGAATACTTCTGTGGCCCAATTTGACAACATAATGCAGCAAAGTCTAATTATCCCTCCTTCATGCAATACCATTATTATGCACAGGTTGATTGGATTTACTTCCTTTGGTTAAAGTTTCATTGACATCTTACAACTGTGACCACAGAAGAGTAGATTTTTCTTACAATGTCATCTACATAGGGCAACATGAAAGAATTCTCAAGTCCAATTAACCCCCCCTTGATTATTGAGGTTCGTAATTATTTTTTTCATGCACATTTTCATATGGTGTACTAGCTTTGGTT
>MJUT01015982.1:423255-433855 GCA_002080005.1 Gigantidas platifrons | reverse complement strand
GCTACAGGCAGGGGAAGAGTTTAGATGAGAATTCGACGAGATGTGACCTCCTGTGGCAGACCCACAAGATGAAACACCCTCCTAGAAGAAAAGGGGAGAGGGTGTTGTGGGACCGGAAGTGGCAAAGATATAAAGCCAGCTTAATTGGCTGAGCTAGGGAAGTACTTCTTTGGCTCAGAAGGTTAGAGCGTTGGCTGGAGGTCAACCTATCTTTCGAGGTATTCCCGGTCCCAGGTAGCAGGGCTACTACACATTTATTGTAAATGTGAATGTGCAAATAAAATATTTTCTATTGTAATATATGGCTCAGGGATAATCATAACTATTAATAGTGATAGATAGACCCCAGTTGGCTGTAGTGCACCATCTTTAGCTCACCTCGAGGATTAACATGCATACATGTACATGTACAATGTTGATTGGGAAAAAAAGAGTTAAAATTCAGGAAATATTGAAGAACANCGACTGAAATAACATGATAACCCAGCTTAAAAATTAAAATAGGAAATCTAGTTTTTGTTACTGCCAGTAGCAATAATGTACTGTAGTCAATAATATTTAAAAAGTAACATCCCAAAAATCGCCAGGATGCCGGATAGAACACATGGCATGCATGGTCAGTCAGAAAATGTCTCCGTGGAGGAGAAACCCAACACAATTCTCGTAAAACAAGTTATACATTTGTTGATCTGAACGTTATCAACAGAAAAATATTATACATTCACAATAAATTGTCTATTCCTTGTAGAAACTGAACTTACATACAGTGAACAGGTGATGTACAGGTGCTTGATCGTTCTGAATGAAAGAAAATTACAAGCTTCTTGGAGACTTAGTTTTCCAAATAAGGAAGACAAGCCCCACCTACAAAGCTAGAATGACAGTTGAAGAAAAACTTCTATAGCAAGTTTATCCAGTTAAAATAAAAAGATCTGTGGCAACCACACACAGAAAATAACATATTTCTTCTTATTGAAACAGTAACAGCGTTTAAGCATTCAAATAATAGACACAATTTAACATTCACGGCAGCGAACTGCAAACGACGCAGGTTAACGACGTGCGCAGCTGCTTGTAAATATTCATAATACCAGAAGAGTTATTTCCCCTTACGAAAGTCGATAAACGTTGCATTAACTTGCCTGCATGGACCCAGCTCTTCCGGCCAATAAAAAATCATCCAAGTAATGTTCTATAGATTTTTAACCGGATTTGGCTTTAACAACCCATTCGAGGAAAGAAGAAAATGTTTCAAAAAGGGCACATGATGCCGAACACCCCATCGGTAGACACTTGTCAAAAAGATTTTTAAAACGGAAACCAAATATTTCAAATTCATCTGGGTGCAATATCAACAATTTAAAGGCGGCAATGATGTCCATGCGTGCTAACTCAGCCCCTTTTCCTAACTCGCTTATTGTAGAGATAACTTTGTCAAAGGATGTCATGATATTGTACAGTTGCTGAATCGGGGTCAATATGACTGTTTACACTATTTCTCAATGGAAAACTTAAATGGTGAATCATTCTCCAGCCATGTTCGTTTGATCCAGTGGAAGGCTTTTTCGCTACGAGACCTAAAGGAGATAAACGGAGGTTTGGAAACGGCCTTTCGTTGAAAGGCCCTGCAATTCGACCTGCCTCTATTTCTTTTGCAAGTTTTACTTGTAATTCCCCCTCATGTTGCTCCGCAGATATCACATTTTTACAGTTCAAAGGTACACGGGGACCCTGGTAATTTACTTTAAACCCATTGGTAAATCCATCCATTAAATCTTTGCATCACTTTGATTGGGATAAAACTGTAAATAATACTCTAGTCTATTGGCCTTGATTGGTGTTTTTCCTAATTCCAATATCCTAGGTTCTACGGGATGGTGATGACTTTCCTGTACGAAAACGAAACCCCCTATTATTTTGAAAGAACGTATCTTTCTGAAAATCGCCCATGGCTGCAGGTCGGCTTTCACAGACCACTTGTCCGACTTGAGGTTAGAACCCGACTCCGTGAAAGTACAAAAAATAGCTGCATGCGGTCCTTCGCATGTTAGGCACATGTGACGATAAGGGCAGGTTTGACGACCGCACCTGCCTTTGTTATTATACGTAAAACATTTGCCCAAAGTCGGCAAGGAAATTTGAGATTCTTTAGCTGGAGTTTGGCCCTGAGAAATATACAGTAGCCATAACTCCATATCAACTGCCCCCAGTTCATCGAGAGATTTCTAGCTCTTTTTATTCTAAACTGTCTATCGTAGTTCAACCAGCCTTGCCCTGCACATCTACTCGCCCCTAGCTTAATGTTAAAAATATATTTCAGTAAGCCCTGTGTACTACTACGATGAGCTGTTGTATAAATACTAGTATATGTCAGAAATGCGTCAATCCATGTGTTTATATCAACAATTCTCTTTCCAGACTTTTGTTCTAAACTAAGATTACCCTTGTTATCGACAACTATGTTTTTTGTGTGATCTTCATGTGCATTTTCCAAAAGGGATTCTAGCTCTATATATTCACCATTTATAATTTTATCTCTTAGTTGTTGAGAAACATGCATTCCGAGATCATCATTAAAGCTAGTTACGGGTGAATCACTGCCCCCGTCATAATTTTCCATTAAATTCATATTTATTACATTAAAATTGATACCTGACGAAGTGGCCTGCTGATCTGTACTTGGGGTTGTGCTCACTCGTGGTGATCTATGAATAGCCTCTATCGCTTGCGCCATTTGGCTCTGCAATTCAGGAATCATGCACTCGGTTACAGTGTTAGAAACACGTTCCATGTCTGGACTGAGGGGAACTGGTAACGAATCTTCATTCCTCCTTCTCTGGTACACAATGGTTGTATCCCCCGAAGTATCCCTGTGTGCTGAATTTCTCCTGTTTGACGCTGCGTAGGGGCTCTTTGTTTCACGAGCCATCCGTCCCATGCTTCTAAAGATTAATCTGAAAAACTACAATTTTTATCAATTAAATGATGTTTAGCCTCTAGGTATGAATAAATTCCTGAAAAAATTATATAATCAAAAAACAAAATTAAACTAGGTCACCTTGAAAAAAATCTACCGTAACGCTGTTTTTTCGGCGTGGAAATAAAGTCTGTAAAACCAGCCATCGAATAAATGTTAAAATCAAGATCGCATTTATTTATCCATTTGTAGGTAAATCATGATATAGCGATTTTTTGGAAAGCAACTCGGTCTCAGACCACGTCCTGTTGCAGTTCATGAGTTGCGATATTACTGAAATCGTCTCGTACCCGACATAGATAATTTTTTGTCTCTCATATCGGTTGCACAGGCGCTTGGGTACACTCTGTGATTTTCATTATTTCATTAAAACTAAATATTTTTCCTTTTAGTGCCTCTATTATAACCCTCTCCACGCAGAATCACCTAATTTTGACGTATTTTACACATTTTGATACAACCCATTTTTGTTTCTACAAATCAACAAGGCGAGCAACTCGCCGCCAATTTTTTGGGTTACTGGACATCATGAAATTTAATTTAATTAACTATATCTATTTTCTCTGTTGATTTGTTGATCTCTTCTTTTTTTCTTCAAATTTCCATTTTATTGGAGCAAATTCCTTCTCTCAGTTTATATTTCGCGCTTTTTTCTGATCCTTTGTGATGCCCTTGATTTCTTCGTATGTATCAACGATAAAAGCCGAGGTCATCCGGAAAAGTTTGAAAAAAGTATTACCTCCCCTAAAACAATTCAGAAACTTCCGGTGCTGTAAATTTAAAAACACAACGTTCAGTGCTAAATTGTGACTATTTAATAATAAATTGTGATCCGATGGACTTTTAACGTATTGAATAAACGGAATAATATATTAGAAAACGACGACCGCGGCTGTTACGGCGAGAAAGGGACTTTCCAAGGAGAAATTTACTATTGAACCGAGGTAGGTGAAATTTCATGATGTCCAGTAACCCAAAACAAGAGGCTCACATGAGCCTGTATCGCTCATCTGACATAACTAAGTCCTCTTAAGAATGTCTGCATGCCGAATACATCTAAGTTACTATTCAAATCCCATAGGGTTCTATGTTAAAACTATGTCTGCTCATGGCAGTCATGTTGGATGGAGGTAGTAGTCACCAGACACAATTTTAAAAGTATACTACCCAAGGATCATCCATGCCATATTTGCTTTAAATTGGCTGACTGGTTTCAGAGGGAAGACTTTTAAACAATTTTCCCATAGGGTCCTATGTTAAAACTATGTCACTGACTGCGGCAATCTTGGATGGAGGTCGGGCTCACAGGACATAATTTTGAAATTGACCACCTGAGGACCATTCATGCCATGTTTGCTTTAAATTGACATGCTGGTTTCAGAGGAGAAGACTTTTAAACATTTTTTCCATAGGTCCTATGTTAAAACTAAGTCGAGTCATGGTGGCCATCTTGAATTTCCGATCAGCAAACGATTCACAAGTTTAGTACAGGATCACCCAATGACCATTCCTGTAAAGTCACAATTCAATTGGCTTAGTGGTTTCTAACAATAAGATTTTTAAAATTTCGACCAATCAGAACACTTTATGAGCCCTGGCAGTCATGTTGGATTTCCGATCAGCGCCAAAAAGAAAAATCTTGTATATGACCATCTAATGAACATTTCTGCCAAGATTGGTTCAAATCTGTTGCGTGGTTTCAGAAAAAAAGATGAAAATGTGAAATTCCCAAAGGGTCCAATGTTAAACTAAGTCGAGCCATGGCGGCCATCATGGATATGCGATCAACACAAAAATAACAAATTTAGTAGAGGTCCATCCAGTCATCATTTCTGTAATGTTACAATTCCATCGGCTAAGTAGTTTCTGACAAGAAGATTTTCAAAGTTTCAACCAATCAGAACACATTATTGGCCCTGGCGGCCATGTTGGATTTCCGATCTGCACCAATATATCAAATTTAGTATGACCTCCCAATGAACATTTCTGCCAAATTTGGTCCAAATCAGTTCAGTGGTTTCAAAGAAGAAGAAGAAAGTATGAACAGTTTACAGACACGGACGACGACGACGACGGACGCAAAGTGATGACAAAAGCTCACATGACCCTTTGGGTCAGGTGAGCTAAAAATGGCGGGGAGTTGCCGGCCTTGTCGATATTATAGTATTTGTAGAAAAAAAAATGGGTTGTATCAAAATGTGTAAAATACGTCAAAATTAGGTGATTCTGCGTGGAGAGGGTTATAATAGAGGCACTAAAAGGAAAAATATTTAGTTTTAATGAAATAATGAAAATCACAGAGTGTACCCAAGCGCCTGTGATCGGTTGTATTTTGTTTTTATCCATTTGTAGGTAAATCATGATATAGTCCTATTACATATGACTTCACATTCCATGTTCATATTTTACGTTTTCATTGGGATTTTTTCATTTTTTATTTTATGCGGAATGCGGTGGCGGCAAATAAAAACAAATAGAAAATATCGCCACCCTAGGTTCTATGTGATAGGACTAAATCATGATACAGCGATTTTTTGGAAAGCAAATTGGTCTCAGACCACGTGCTATTGCAGTTGCGATATTACTGAAATCGTCTCGTACCCGAAATAGATAATTTTTGTGTATCATATATCGGTTGTAATTTGTTGTTTTTACCACCTTTCTGTAAAAAAAGCACTTTTCTGTTTACTTGTTTAAATAAATAGCACAATTTTGTAAAATTATATACTCCACTGAAAAAACGTCTGTCCAGATACAATTAAGAATAAACCGTCAGTTGAATCTCTGAAGTCATATTTTGCGTCAAGAAAAATAAAAAAGCCGATTTATTATAACTTAGGTACAAGATTGGGACAAATTCTCCATGCAAGACTTCGAATGGCTGCCAGCTCCTTAAATGAACACCTGTTTTTAAAAAATATAATTGCAAATCCAAAATCCATACTGTTCTTGTGGCATAACAGAATCGTCAACACATTATTTGTTAAAATGTACTAAATATACAGAACTTAGACGACAACATATATTTTCATTAAATTTCCCTTTTCCTGAAACAATTGATATTTTGCTTTTTGGGTCTGATAATTTATCAGTTGATGAAAATACTATAATATTTAGTAATGTTCAAAAGATTTTAATTAATAGCAAACGCTTTGTGCAAAACCGGTAATGTGTGTCCTATTAATGTGCTTGGTGTTGTACTGGTAATCAGTCTGTATGTAACAAATATATACAGGTATATATATATTTTGTTTAACAGTATGTGCTTGACTTGTACATGTACAATTCCTTTGTCTATTTATTCTTATTCTCATATCTTATTTAAATTCTATATTTATTAAATTGATATGGTATACATTTTTTTATTTTTTTTTATCTATGATAGAACCTCTGAGCTATATTGTGTGTCTTTATTTATGGAAACGGATTTACATAAGCATGTTGCTTGTTTCCGAATCCATTTGTTGATTGTTATGTTAAAATATTGTAATTTGTATACTGTTTAATTGAATTGCTTATTTCAACAATAAAATAATGTTTACACTAAAAAACGTCTGTTACTGCCCAACACCGCTGCAAAAGGAAGAATGACGTCACACTTTTATCCTTGGCCTCGAAAGGCCATGTGACTAATTTATTACTGGTTTTATGAAAATTGCTAATGTAGAAGAGATATCAATAAAAGCGAGATAACTTGCTATACAAATTGAGACAGAGTATCGTCACTAAGTTAATCTGATTTATCCCATAGATGGATAAATCAACATATTTCAACTAAAAATAAATCCTAAAAATTAACAATCCTGTTTAAATTATGTACAAATAAAAATCACTCATATAAACATAATGAGCAAATAAACAAACAAAATATAGACAATTCCGAATGTTTTGGTGTAAAATATGTTAAAATTTATCCAGAAATGACTTTGAACACAATATATTTTTTTTAAATATGGTTTTGGTTGATTATATAGGTTTTTTTTTTACATTTCCGAATACTTTTGACAGATGACTGTATGATCAAGCAAGAATGTTGAAAAAATAGTAACCCCGCTTAAGTTTTAGGGGTTACTGACTGGGCCCCTGTGAATTTCCATCCCTGAATACAGTGAATAGCACAGGCACTTGTTTCAATATCAAACATTTTAAGGAGACTTAATAGTGAGTACTCACTATTAAGTCTCCTTTAAATTTTTGATATTGAAACTAGTGCCTGTGCTGAATAGTGTAAAATTATTCAAAGTCTGTGGGAATAAATGTCATTATTTAAATGGATCATCTCACAACATGCAGTTTTATATACCTGCACTAGTACTGTTAAAATAAGCCATCAAAACCTATGTGAAAAAACAATACCTCTATGAATAACATATTATATCATGTTAAAGGTAAAGGGGTATATTTTTTCACAAAGACAAGTGCCTGTGGCTCAAACTACTGAGAAATGAACCCATAAATTCAAATCTTTATTAATTAAACCTATAATTATAAGGGCCCAAAGAGGGTATAATATAAATCATGGTACATTCATACAAATCACACACACACACACACACACACACACACACACACATACTGATACATCTTTTACATTGATTATTTTGATTAGATACAGCACAATGAAAACATACAATTGTAACATGATACTTCTAATGTATCAGTGGATAGTCAGATGACACTGTCTAAGGAGAGATAACTCTAATACATCCTAGCTTTGACAAATATGAAAAAGTAAATATCAACCTATGGCAGTTTTTCTTAATAAAAATAATGAGTCCGAGTGCTCACACATATTAATAATAAATTGGACATCTTCATTTCACATAAGAACAAGTATTATATATAGAAAATATTTTTCATCTTCAACCAAGCCTGATGAACATAGAAACACACAACCTTGGACATGCTGTATACCATTAAATAGGAACCTGGGCTATTGTTTTATTGGATTTATGTGAACTAAAATGAATGAATTGATTGAACAACTTACATAATTAGTTGCAAAATATTTTTTGTTTATATATGTATATATATTTTTTTTATTTTCAGGTCTACTCGTTAAACCTGTTCTTAACAGGCTCTTGTATGTATTCTAGGATAGATGATCACAGCTGTTTTTCTATTTCAGTAAGTGTATTGCAATAGTATTACAAAACAACCAAACAGAACAGGAAATATATGTTATATTTGGCATTATATTGTACAAATATAATAATATTATTGATAAATATCTTCTGGGAAAAAAATGCCTGAAAAGTGGATGACCAAAGATTAATGTTCATTTTGAAAATTTGAGTGTACAGACATGATCTAAATAAATACCTTAGTTGTGATGAAAATATTATAATTAATTTGATTACTTTAGAATGGATTATTTTTTCTGGCACAAAACTTTTGGGACCAATTTTTTCTCGAGTATTCAAGGGCGCAGTCAAAATAACATAAAACATCAAAATTAAGACATGGGGGAACAAAGAATTTTATTTTCGGCCTGAAATAATGGTTATTAAAATTTCAAGGGCATTCACTGATAAAGTATAGATCATCATTCATTTACATGCCTAAAGTATATTATTCTATTAGGATTTACGCCCTATGGAAATTGACCAGCCTATAGCCCATTTGGTTGATGAATCCCAACCTACTCCTAACAATATGACCAATGCATTGATGAAAGACACACAACAGTTACCTGTACAGGTACATCCACGTTAACAAAAGCTTGAATTTACACATTTTAGAACAATATTCCCTCAATACAAAAAATGTATTAATGTGAAAGGATCATCTGTTAATGCAGTGTGAAAAATCGAAAATTCCATTCTCAATTTAAAGACTTTTGGTCTATGATAATTTTGTTGGGCGAAAACTTAAGCAAAAGGCAATGGGGGGCATTAAGTTTTACCAATGTCCGTCTGTACATCCGTCCGTCCGTCCGTCCAAACAAATCTACTGGGCAGAATGATTTGATATTTGGCATAGAGCTTCAGCATGATGAGTTGTACAGTGTAAAATTAAGGTGCTTTTCAGATCTGTCAGCCATTTACTTCCTGTTTACAGATAAGTGAGACATGGACACATTTTTTTTATTTTACATAGACAATCGGTCTTCATCAAACACACTAAAAAGACAACCAGTCTGTTGTATTCAGAAATGCCCAAGTAATTTTGCAGTTCAATGGTGCTGTTAGTGAGTTTATCATTGAAGATTTATATGACTTGACCACAAATACGGATTTATAAAACTATTGAAAATTTAATGAAAAGGAAAAAAACATACACTTGCTCGCTATTTAAATTTCTGAAAAATAACTCATGATCTATAGTACAAGTACTTAATAAATATAATTTTATTTCCAGCTTGAAAATGTTGTTTTGGAGGAGGCTGTATTGGATGTCAAAGCAGTAAGACTGTTGGATCATGAAAGAATTTTAACTTGCAATCACACCTTTTTGCAACCTCATATAGGGGGTAGAATAACATTGAGACATATAAAGTCATTGACCTAATGAAGTTTCTGGTACCTTTTGATGTTTTAAGAAGAAAGGGAATGTAGTTGTGTACCAGTTCATATCACAACATTTCCTGTTTTTTCCCATTTTTACTGATAAGCTGGGTGGGCATGTATGGAAAATAAATGTAACTTTTTAACCAATCAGAATTAAGTATTTCTCCTAAATTTATATATACCCCTCTCAAGAAAGAATATATTGCTTGACATGACTGTCCATCTGTCAAACCACTTAGTTTTTTTGGATATAATTGGAATAACCAAGCATTGTCTCAAAATATAACATTTATTTGTGCAAGGCTTAGAAACAGGATGAAATGCAAGTCTCGCCGAGCATTTCTATCCTGCTTCGCTTCGGTTGTTATTACCGTATTTGGCCAAGTTATAGCTCGATATATCAATCATTCTCAGCTTCTACTGGGTAGAATGATTTGATATTTGGTATAGATCTTCAGCATGATCGATTAGTTGTACCGTGTAAGCACTTTTCAGATCTGTCGGCCATCTACTTCCTGGTTGTCGATACTTTGAATTTTTTTATGATATTGAGTAAACATACAATTTTTCGTCACACTTTTCTCAGCGTCTACAGGGCAGAATGATTTGATATTTGGTATTGAGCTTCAGCATGATGTGTTTTGCATGTGTTAGTGTAGTCGGGTCGATAGAGCGCTCAACTCAGGTTTAAGGTTCTAGATGTTTTAATATTCAATTGAGTAATAAATATAAATAACCCAGCAAGTACACAATAACAATAACGTAAATATAATGACTTGACAGTGTACAAAGGGCAATAACTCAAATATTCTAATCATACTATTTCTATATGTGATAAAATACAATAAATACGGTTCTTTCTATGTGAATTAACCAAGATCAAAAATAAAGGTCTCATGTACATTTACAAAGATATAGCTGCTCAAACTTGATTCTCTACCAAGACAGTATTCTAATAGATATAATTAACTGTACATATACATATAATAAATGAATAAATGACGCAACGTCCGTATAATTGACAGACGAATATTTACGCATGATTTACAATAAACATAAACACACGACATAGGTAAAACATAAATAACAAGACACAAACAGTACATGAGTAAAC
>MJUT01015982.1:412034-422442 GCA_002080005.1 Gigantidas platifrons | reverse complement strand
TCCTGGGCAGTTTAGTTTCAATTGTCCAAGTGGTTTCAGAGAAAAAGCGTTTTGAAACATTTTTCCCATAGGGTCCAATGTTAAATTAAGTCCTGCCGTAGCCGCCATTTTGAATTTCATAGCGGAACAAAAAACCTACAGTTTGTAGAGGACCATCCAATGAACATTCATGTACAGTTTGGCTTTAATCATATTTGTAGTTTCTGAGAAGAAGGCATTTGAACATTTTCCAATATGACCCAATGTTAATGTATGTCCTGCGGTGGTGGCCATCTTGGATGTCCGATCGGCATAGAAAACATAAACTTTGTAGAGGACCTTCCAATGATCAATCCTGGGCAGTTTAGTTTCAATTGTCCAAGTGGTTTCAGAGAAAAAGCGTTTTGAAACATTTTTCCCATAGGGTCCAATGTTAAATTAAGTCCTGCCGTAGCCGCCATTTTGAATTTCATAGCGGAACAAAAAACCTACAGTTTGTAGAGGACCATCCAATGAACATTCATGTACAGTTTGGCTTTAATCATATTTGTAGTTTCTGAGAAGAAGGCATTTGAACATTTTCCCATAGGGTCCAATGTTAATCTATGTCCTGCGGTGGTGGCCATCTTGGATTTCCGATCGGCATAAAAAACAGAAACTTGGTAAAGGACATTCCAATGATCATTCATTTACAGTTTGGGTTCAGTCAGGTCATTAGTTTCAGAGAAGAAGATCTTTGAAATTTCAGCCAATCAGAGCATATTATTGGCCCAATCGTAACTACTCGGCCATTCTCGCTACCCTGCAAATAACCTCGTACGTAGATAGTAGAAATTCTTCTTAAATTGTTTGCCGGAAATTAATTATATATATGCCGCACAAAAATATAGTCCACGAAAATCCAACATAGAAGACATACTAAGTAAAATCTAATCATGCAAAACTAATTAAAACTTTAACTTTTATCCATGAAAATAATTGAAATATAGAAAATTGTTTAAAATATAACTTTATCAAACTTTCATGTAACTGACATGTGAAAAGTAGTGCGATTTATACGCCTAATGGATACAAGGCTATTTGCAGGGTAGCGAGAATGGCCGAGTAGTTACGATTGATTATTGGCCCTGGCAGCCATGTTGAATATCCGACTGGAACGAAAAACAGAAACTTTGTAGAGGATCATCCAAGGAACATTCCTGCTAAGTTTGGTTCCAATTGGCCTAGTGGTTTCGGAGAAGAAGCTTGAAATGTGAAAAGTTTACAGACGACGGACGCCAAGTTATGACAATAGTTCGCATGGACCTTCGATCCAGGTGAACTAAAAATATGAAAAGAAATGATGAACTCATAAAATATACTAAATTACTAATTAATATTAACTACTCTATAATAAGAAAACCAATATTAATTAAATATCAATCTGTCCACTCTATCACATACCTCCCTCCCCAGCTATCATAAATGACGTCCTCGTCATTCGCTAAGTAATAGAGTAGAACTAATCTAAAATCAAATGTCACATATTAGTTCAATACATAAATATCTGTAATAACTTATACTACAGTCTATAAACGAAGAAAATGTATCAAATATCGCATATACAAGTATATATATACACAACAATGTAATCTGTCATTCAAATCAAAACTGTAAAAGTACTGAATATATAAAATAAATCAATGGTGATCAGTCAGAATAATCAACAATGCTTTCCCAGCTTCTGACTCTATCACAGTGAACAATCTCTTATCTGCAAAAGAATAAATAACATCAGCCTTCTGTTGCCACTCAGCAGACTGGATAACTGGAATATCTGGTGGAACTGCAGATTTGGTGACATAATCACCTGACTTCAACCAATGTGGCTGTGTTCCCACACGAACAGAACGGCGAGGCACAACTGGAGAAACTTCAACATCACCATCATCAGGAGAAGCTGAATGAGTGTCGGTGTCTCCGCCAGGTATGAACTCTTCCTGTTCATTGTCATCTTGTTGCATGTCGGAAGCGCTTCCTTCAGAACCATACATATCTTCCCTTGCTTCAACGGAATGGGCGTCCCCATCTGGTTCTGGTTGCTGTTCAACTGGTAGGTATTCCTGACTTCCTGTATCGATAACAACACTGGTTCCTGTATCGATAACAACACTGGGTTGAGTGTTCACAACATTCCGTCTTGGAAATACCAAATCTACAGATTCGTCATTATCGCTTTCCTCCGTGGTTGTTGGCTGTTTCTTCTTACTAGCTCTTGTCCTTGGTCTAGGTACTGGTTTCGGTGGAACTGTAATCGGTTTCTCTTCTAGTTGATTTCTGTGAAGATATCCCACTGGCAACAGTAAATTCCTATGCAATGTCCTCTTTCTACCTTCTCTGTTCTCTTTCTGGACAACATAAACTGGGATGGCTTCATTTGGTTGCTCCAAAACAATGTAAGTATCCTCTTCCCATTTGTCTGTTAGTTTATGTTTTCCTTCAAATGCTACTCTTTTCACCAAAACTTTATCCCCCTTTTCGATAGTAGCTCCTCTGGCTTTCAAGTCATAATAAGCCTTCTGTTTGTCCTTCGCTTTCTTTGCCGACTCTGAGGAAAGTTGATAAGCCTGTACAAGTCTTTCTTTGAGCTCCTGGATATACAGTGATTGTGGTTGTCTATCTTTCTCCTTCACAAGTCAAAATGCAAGATCTATTGGTAATCTTGGATGGCGACCAAACATGAGAAAATATGATGAATGACCAGTGGCATTATGTTGAGTACAGTTGTACGCGTGGACTAAAGGTGCCACATGAGCTTTCCAGTTGGTTTTCTGTCTGGGCTGTAAAGTTCCAAGCATAGAAATCAGAGTTCTGTTAAACCTTTCTGTTAGTCCATTACCCATAGGATGGTATGGTGTTGTTCTGGATTTTCGGATTCCAGTGAGATGACAAAGTTCCTGGATCAGCTTACTTTCGAATGATGGTCCTTGATCTGAGTGTATCCTTCCCGGAATCCCATAGTGGACAATATATTAATAAAGTTGTTGAATAATGCTTCAGCGGTTGTTCTTGCTGTTTGATTCCGAGTGGGGATGGCCTGCGCATAGCGGGTGAAATTATCTGTAATGACCAAGATGTCCTGTATACCTCGCTTGGATGGCTCTAGGGTAAGGTAGTCAATGCAGATTAACTCCATGGGCCGAGTCGTGGTGATATTGACAAGTGGTGCTTTCTCTGGTTCCTTCTTCCGCTTTATGCAATGTTCACATCTGTGTATCCAGTTTTCCACGTCTTTGTACAATCCTGGCCAGTAAAACCTTTCTCTTATCAGACTGATGGTCCTGTCATTTCCTGGATGGCCAATCTCATCATGTAGTGCTTCCATAACAATCTTGATGTAAGATGTTGGCAATACAAGCTGGTGATGTTGCTGTCCATCAGCTGCCACTTCGCGATACAGGACGTCATCTATGAGTCGAAGATGAGAAAACTGTTTCTGTATTGGAGTTGAGGGTGTCTGTCCTTTCTTTGGTGTCTGTCCTGTCTTCAACAGTTTAATGCATTGGTGAAGTGATGGATCTTTGGCTTGTGCTTCCGACCAGTTGATATCGGTTGATACATCCATATGCATATCGAGCTCGCTAGAGTTGACGGCATCCGATGATATGGCATATGCCTCTACTAATGGGGTCTGCATACTTCCACATATAGCCTTAATGGACTTCTGGTCAATGGTTGCCAATCTGGATAAACTATCTGCATCTGCGTTTGACTTTCCCGGTCTGTAATGGATCTCAAAATCATAAGTAGCCAAGGCAGCAAACCAACGATATTCGGTGGCATCCAGTTTCGCTGTGGTTAGGACATATGTAAGTGGATTATTATCCGTCAGCACCTTGAATGTGTGTCCATACAGTTAGTCATGGAACTTGTCTGTAATTGACCACTTGAGGGCAAGAAATTCCATCTTGTGTGCCGGATAGTTCTGTTCTGCCTTTGTTAATCCTCTGCTGGCGTATGCAATTACGCGAGGTGTTCCTGCTTGTTCTTGCTAAAGAACTGCTCCGAGACCTTGACCACTAGCATCGGTATGCAGCTCAAATGGCTTAGGATAATCTGCGTATCCTAGAATAGGTGCAGATACAAGTCGTTGTCTCAGTGTTGCGAATGCTGTTTCCTCTTTGTCGCTCCACTCCCAAGGTCTCTGTTCATGTTTCTTCTTTTTCTTCCCTTTCTTGGTAGTTGGCGATGGCATAAGCAACGTCAAAGGTTTTGCAATCTGACTGAAGTTGCCTACGGTAAATGCTGTCCGTTCCTTGTGCTCCTCCAATATTTCCACTTCATGAAATCCGGATCGCATATCAACTGTCGAAAAATATTTGTTCCCTGCCATACAATCTAGCATATCCTCAGTCCTGGGGAGAGCATAAGCATCATTCTTGGTCTTCAAGTTTAGTTGTCTGTAGTCAACACAGATTCTAAGGGATCCATTCTTCTTCTTTACCAATACAATATTGGATGCATATGGGCTATGCGACTTCCTGATGACTCCGGCTCTCAGCATTTGATGTAGATGACTCTTGACGTCTTCATACATAGCTGGAGGTATATGTCGATAGCGCTGCTTGAATGGTCTCTCATCTTCCAATTCAATTCTGTGTTTGACTGAAGTAGCATGTCCTATATCATAGTCATCCTTAGAACATATGTCTTGGTATGACATGATAAAGTCTTTTCCTAGTTGAAGTTCTGTTGATGATAAGTTGCCAGTGGATATCTCTACTTTTTCGTTCATGTAATGGTGGTGAACATTCTTTTTCCTTGTCAATAGGTGAGTCTTGAATAAGTACAGGTTGAAACTCACAAATAATGGCATTAGGTGGAAGAATTATAGTCATTTCGTACCATAACCATTTCGTACCTGCCATTTCGTACCATAACCATTTCGTACCATTGCCATTTCGTACCATATGCAGATCGATACATTATTACTATTTCGTACCATATGCAGATCGATACATGATATGACCATTTCGTACCATATGCAGATCGATACATTATATGACCATTTCGTACCATATGCAGATTGACATAGGACCATTTCGAACCATATTAAAAAATGCATTATGACCATTTCGTACCATATGCAGATCGACACATTATGACCATTTCGTACCATATCCAAAATCTTATGCGATAGTACATTTAGCCTTATTCAAATAAATGTTATACCCAAGTACATGCTGCATGTTGATACCGTAAAAAGTATGTATTTAAATCGAAAAAAAAACCAAACAAACAAACAAACAAACGAACAAAAAAATTATACATATTATTAATTTTATTAAATGTTCAGTGATTTCAACATTATTTATTATTTTAATTATTTCGTTACAACTTGTAGAACCTTTGAAGTAATAAAGGTTTTTCTGCATTTAATTTATGATTTGCTTAAAGGGGCATTAGCCACGATTTTGATCAAAAACATTATATGTTTTGGAAAATGGTAAATAGCTTTAAAATGATGAAATAAAGGTAAATATTTCACATTAAACAGCTTATCGATCCACTTTCCGCCTTTTGAGAACGAAAATTACCAGCGATTACTTATTTGCTTGCAAGCAAATAATTTGACCTCGCTTTTTCCGTATGCAATTGACCTTACTAGTGACAGGTAAAAACGAATAATTTGTATTTTGTTGCTTATTGACTGCCAACTTGCATGATTCTTTGTCCGTAATTAACACCGACTAAAAGCAGATTCACAAAAAATAAGAAATAAGTGCATTGTTGTACTGATTTGATGACGATTCGACAAACTTCGTAAACAATGTCGATAATTAATAAGATGACGTCCATTTCTTGATCGATCTCAAAACACGAGCAGTTGCAGGTTTTTTCCCCGACATTTCATAACATTTATAAGTTACAGAAGCACGTTTTATTAAGTCATCAATCATATCTGATAGTTTTTATGGGTAACAAAAATGTACGAATTGGCAGATAATACCCCTTTAACAGTTAATCAACGATGGTAATTAAAAAATAAAAGAACTAATCATTGTCCATTTGCTTGTATTGCTATTAGATCAAAGGTAGTGTTTAGGAAATGAAATGAAAGGAAGTCCAAGCTCATATCGTTTGAAGAGAAATTCGAACAAAAGTTACCCAAGCTCTTATTTTCTAAAGAGAAAGCCATGCATTTTTTTTGTTTTTACAAATATTTCCTGCTAGTTTATCCAATCAAATTACTTGAATTTTTTTGAAAATTGGGTCAACCAATAATTTCATTTTTGATTAACATGAAAAACCTTAAAAGTGAATTTTTTATGAATATAATTCATATGCAAAAATGAAGGGTAACGAGTGTCTACATTGCAATTCCACGGTTAGATCAAGACAACTGTCTACGATGGCAGCATCGTGTATGTGGTACTGGTAAGTGTTAATTATAATTATAATTATCAGTAGTTAATGTCTCTTTTCCGTACAGCGGGTTGCAAGTGACTATGATCTCTATTAATTTTTTTTGGCGTCTGCACTATAGTATAATTGTTAAAGTGCATGAAAACTTGTAAATTACCATATGTTTGATTATAAGTTATATACTTCCCTATGATACGAATTTGTCACAATGTATAGACTACTTCCATATGGTATGAAATCGACATAATGTATATACTTCCATATAGTACAAAAATGGTCATAGTGTTATTATATTTCCAAAATGGCTACTGAGCAATATTACATATGGTACGAAATGGTTATGGCGCAAAATACATGGTACGAAATGGTTTCTGGTTATGGTACGAAATTGCAATTTTGTGGTACAAAATGGTAAATTATGGTACGAAATGGCAATTGTACGAAATGGTTATGGTACGAAATGACTAGCTTCGAGGTGGAATAGTCACTGTTCTTGTGGTAATATTGTTGACTTTGACATGAAATAGTCCATTCTGTTGATATCTGTAATCTATAATAGATGGTTCTATATTGTTACGATTTAGGGATAGGATAATTGTTTGTATGTGTATTTATTAGATTTTCTATGTATACTATGTGCGACTCATGATTTACTTTTTCTTGTTCAGTTATTATTTCATTCGTGTATCGTGTACAGGCGTCTGAGTAGCACAGCGCGTATGTGTGTATGGATGGACTATTATTTATATTTCAGGCATCGTGATCACGAATATTTATTGTATGTATATTGTTATTTTATATGGGAAAGTTTGCATGGTTAAGACACGATTTACCACACACTACCGCACACTACCACACACTTCATGTAATGTGTTGCTATTTTAATTATTTGCATGTAAAATGGTGTAGTAAAGCTTTTTTATGACTATTTAACGTCAAAAGTTAAGAAATATAATATAATTAGCTCAAAATCTGGTGCTCGGTGTTTTCCGTTGTAGTTACATGTACCACACACTACCACACACTTCATGTAATTTGTTGCTATAACGTTTTATTTTAATTATTTGCATGTAAAATGATCGTCCTCTCGTTAGCTCACGTCATCGTCGTCGGTTCATTTGTGTTTAAAGTCAGCAGCACGCTCTGCTTTCTGTCTTTTCCTCTGGCCTGGTTTTTTGCCTACATTGTTCCGCGGCCTTTTGCAATTAAAATTGGCACCTGACGCAAAAACGTAGTTAGAATTTTCCGGAGGAATCTTGGCCTTTATAAATTTTAAAAATCTGTCAGTCTTTTCTTCCGGCGTTTTTTGAAACCAAATGTCTTCATCTATTATGTATGCTGAAATTTTTGAGATGATAGTGTAGTCTCCTCGCTCATATAAGGTTCGTTTCAGGTTATTAAATTGTATGTTTGAGACGGTTTTAATTTTGTCTGTAAGATCTGGAAGACTGTGTTGCTTCCAGTCCACAACTTCTTTTAGGCGATTGTTAATGGATTCTGCGTTGTTGTTTGTCCATAGATTGGATATCACTTTGTCTCTCATTGGCATATAGATCGAAAATTTTCATTTGGTTTTTAAATATCTTACATAATAGATTTTGAATATTGGATAATTTTCAAAGTAATATTCTAAGTTTTCTTCTCTTGAATAAAATTCTTCATCACTGCCGGAAAAAACTAAGCCGTCTTTGTCATTGAAAATGATATGCAGAATTTGTTCACGTATGTTCTGGCTACATCCACTTTGTTGAAGGTAATTTCTGATATTGTCTTTGATGTGCTTAGTGCACAGGAGGAATCCTGATTGCGGAAAATTTGTTTTGATGGCATTTCTTAGTGCTTTTTCGTCGTCTGACCCAAATGTAAGTTCATCTGTATTCAATTGGTCGCGTAAATGAGAAAACATTGTGGTATGTCGACTGTTCTGCATCATAATGCAGACACAAGGGACCTAGAAAGACGGGATATTGTCCGGTTTTGTTGCTTTCCACACTTCTATTTTTGTATGAAGTTGTCGTCACGAAAACTCACCCTAGGTTGAAGGTCCGGTCCGGGGATCCACTCCTATGACGCTACCGTCTTTGCCTGTACAATTTCGTTTCATGTCAATTAATTGCTCGTTGCTGTATAGAGTAATGACCGGCATTCAGCATTTGTAGTACCTCATCTGCCATGTTGTTCTTTGGTGCGCTGCTGTGAGCATTGATTTTGTCCTTTTCTCGGGGAATCTTGTCTTGGAGCTGTCTTGTTGACTTTGCAGCGTTCATCTCATCCACGTTGCACATATTTTCAACAACTTCTGATGCTTTCTTTTGTCCGATTTTCTGGTACGCCTCTTGAAGTTTGATCTTGTATGCACTTCATCTTTGAAGAATTTTCAATATCAGAATTTCTGACTTTTGAAAGACGAAATGTTAATGTATATTTGGGTATATTCGTGATTGTAAGCGACCCGACCGAGATTGGGATCGTTTGATACAAATACAAATGAATACCGAATACTTTATTTTATTATTGTGTCACATACCAATATAAAACATTTCATACATCTGTACATGTTTAAAACAAATAAAAACATACACAATAAAATTATATCAATTATAATATTAGTACCCAGCCACATATGGCTTATGAGACACTGGGTGCATTTTTTTCTACCACAAACGACTACGCGCGTACGCGTTGAGAGCATTTTTTTTTCTAACATACGTTTGTAAAGTTTGCACAAACTTTGACAAACTATGCACTTGCTAAATGTGCGTCTACAGTTTGTCGTTTATCGTTTGTTGCATTTGTTTCTAATCTCAATGCTGAATCAATTATAGACACGTGGAATTTTCCCGCCAAAACAAAGATGGAATCTAACCAAAGAAGAGATGAGTTTATTTATCAACAACATGTGTATACATATTATCAGGTCAAACAGGGTCAGTAAATTCTGATTAAACGATGTATTTGTTTCTACTTTTGCAGCTTTTAACAAACGACACACAGTGTTTAACAAACGACACACAACGTTTGCCAAACTTTGGTTAGAAAAAATGCACCACTGTCAATTATATACATCCACATACCTAAAATATTTATGATTTATTAAAATACATGTTATTGCAAACAATACTTTCTTCTATAAAACATAATATTATATAAAGTTTTTGCTAAAAAAAAAGGTTGCATTTCTTCATTTGACATAATAAAAATAAACTTATCTTCTAAAATGAGATTTTCAAAATTTTCAAATAAAATACAAGTATTTTCTGTTAAAGCATATCGTAAATCTGAATAAAAATCACAATCTAATAAAAAATGAATTTCATCTTCAACAGAATTTTTGCTACAAAATATACATTTCCGTTCATTTAATGGAATTTTTGGCCTGGTATATCGACCTGTCTCTACTGCTAATGGTAAACAGCCACTTCTAAAATTTGATAAAATACGTCTATGTTGTCTATTTAAAACATTTTAATACAAATTTAATAACTTTATTGCCAATCAAAGCTGCATAATCAATTATACAATGATTGACATGATTATCGTTTGATATTTATTGTCTGTAAAATAAAAAAAAAATGACTATTTTGTTGAAATTCATGAAAAAGTAACTATAGAGGAGCTAATAAATCATTGATTATTCATAAAGCATCTAAAAATAATTGAAATAATATAATTTGAAGCTGTATTTGGGTAAAAAGTCACACCGTCTAGAAATAGTCAACACGTGATCAGATAAAAGGTTTGGATTGTCACCGTGTGTAAATATCATGGACGCCATTATATAATATTACTCGCTGTCGAAACAGTTGATTTACCGATATTTTCTTGATTTCTTTGACATTAGAATGAAAATTATAAGTATATCTTCTTCTTTCGGTATACAGCTATCCATCCACTATATTTACTCTAGTAAGCATAATATTTTGAGTAAAATAATGCTTAAAAGTTGATAAAACGTTAAAAACAAGAAGTGTGTGGTAGTGTGTGGTAAATCTAGTAGTGTGTGGTAAATCGTGCGGCCGCTCAT
>MJUT01015982.1:370098-401386 GCA_002080005.1 Gigantidas platifrons | reverse complement strand
ACATGTGTCAACAGTATGTAAGTTAATGCAAAGATCAATTACCTTCAAGTGTATAACACTGACCAGTCAAAAGTGAAAGAAAAAAATAAATGACTAAGCCTAAATAAAATAAAGTATGAACAAAAAGAAAAAAATGCTCAAGTGTTAACTGAATGTGTCATAAATTAAGTTCTAAGTGTGTGTAACGCGTGAAAAAAAAAAAATATTAATTACCAAAACAAAATTCAAAAAGTCAAATGTGTACCAAAGAAAAAAAATTGTCAAAACATTTTATCAAAGTTCTACTCGTGTACTCTTTACTTTAATGTGAATTTCCTGAATTAAACCTAAAACCGAGTACACTTATACTCAAACAAAATCAAAGTATAAACATATACATGTTTGACTGGTGTACCCAAGACAAGTCACAATATGTAAAAAAACAAATTCTCAATCAGTGAGAAAAATAATATGTATCTCTTTATAGACATAGATACATTTCACTACAAATATACACAATAATATATCTTTCGAGTACTCGTATGTAAGTAATAAGTAATAAATACCAGCTGGACTTTATAACGCTTGATGTAAAAATAAAAAATCAATGTAAACAAAATATAAATTGGCCATTTTTGTTTTGCATGTTTTCATACTCAGTCAATGACAATGTACAAACTGTCGAAGGTTTATATCAACCAGTTCAGTGTACTCAATATCTGCACATACAATGCGTTAAATGTAAGCAAGGTGTATGTTCTCACCATATACTATCATATAAATAAATATAAACAGAAACGTAGTTTTTCCACAGCAAGTCTTTCTGTCGTCTGTATCAATGACTTCCGGTTCCGACGTCCTAGATAATGACATCTGGTGTGAGGCTCTCGTGGAGAAAATCACTGTCACTCGTTGAAAAACATCAAGTACGTGGGCGCCATTTGTAGCCGGGTCGATAGAGCACTCAACTCAGGTTTAAAGTTCTAGATGTTTTAATATTCAATTGAGTAATAAATATAAATAACCCTGCAAGTACACAATAACAATAACGTAAATATAATGATTTGACAGTGTACAAAGGGCAATAACTCAAATATTATAATCATACTATTTCTATATGTGATAAAATACAATAAATACGGTTCTTTCTATGTGAATTAACCAAGATAAAAAATAAAGGTATCATGTACATTTACAAAGATATAGCTGCTCAAACTTGATTCTCTACCAAGACAGTATTCTAATAGATATAATTAACTGTACATATACATATAATAAATGAATAAATGACGCAACGTCCGTATAATTGACAGACGAATATTTACGCATGATTTACAATAAACATAAACACACGACATAGGTAAAACATAAATAACAAGACACAAACAGTACATGAGTAAACTAAAAATAAACAGATAATACAATTAATATAAAATACATTGATCTTATCATATATGTGGTATACAGGTTAGACAATGATCTACATAAGTGCCTGAAGTGGTCTAAATCACACCATCTCAATACATAATCTACATTATTCTGGTCCTGTACAAAATATAAAAATACCCTTCATAAATCTAATGAATAGATCCAAAACACGTAGTTTACAAGTAATGCACAAATTTGGATCATGTATGAAATAATACTCTGTATAACCACAATAAACAAGCAATGGAACTATAATAGTAATTCTGTTTTCATGAACACATGAAAATAACTGTCTTTAATAAAACTTGTTTGACTTTCATAAACATTCATTCTGATTCTATCAAAAATACATTACTCCCGGATTCATACTAAAGGAAAACTGCAAAATATTAAAGAGTAGAAATGTTAATAACTGACCTGGTTAGTATTGAATTTGTGTCCAGAATATATGTAATTGTCTGATAAGTAAAATCTATTGTTCAGAAGACATTTTTTCTCGACCTGTTCTCACAAAGAGCATATTCAAAAAAATGAGTCCTTAATAACTAGAACCAATCAGAAATTAGAATTAGAAACACATGACTAACTGACCTATGAACTTCGAGAATATAAAGAATATCTAAAGATGCATAAAGGAATAAGAATAATAAAAATATGAAAAGAAATGATGAACTCATAAAATATACTAAATTACTAATTAATATTAACTACTCTAAAATAAGAAAACCAATATTAATTAAATATAAATATGTCCACTCTATATCGATCATTCTCAGCTTCTACTGGGTAGAATGATTTGATATTTGGTATAGATCTTCAGCATGATCGATTAGTTGTACCGTGTAAGCACTTTTCAGTGCTGTCGGCCATCTACTTCCTGGTTGTCGATACTTTGTATTTTTTTATGATATTCAGTAAACATACAATTTTTCGTCACACTTTTCTCAGCTTCTACAGGGCAGAATGATTTGATATTTGGTATTGAGCTTCGGCATGATGTGTTTTGCATGTGTTATCATTAGCTGTCACAGCAGATCGATACCTTGGCTTGTTCTACTAATTAAATGTCTTAAATTCACCAAAAAAGACTATGTGTACTAATGTTGAATGCACCGATAATTAAATGTAATATTGGTTTTGTAGAAAAGATCATGAAGAGCAAACTTCACCATCTGCAACAAATACACCTGCAACATCAGAATCACATGGCTCAGTTGCACTAGCTGCAATAATGTAGCTCCTGTGACAAACTTGTGTCTTGGCGGAGCTACAAAGGAGCAAATGGAGCAAAAAAAAAATATATTGCAGTTGAACATACAAATTCAATATTTACGCTTCAAACATTTCATTATAACTATTACTGATGATCCCAGTCCTTGTTAAATCGGTTTTGCTGAAAAATGGATGCTTTTCAAAAGTAACAACAATCTTGTTCAAATTTATCTATGGTTCGCCATAACCTTAAACTACGGAAGGCGGAGCTTTTCTAAATATGGCATTTCTACAACGAAATTTAGTATATTTACTACAGCTGATGTAAACATTCACGCCTCAATCGCCAAATATGGCATCCAAAAAATACCAAAGTGAGGCTTTGACCGGAAAATGACCCCAAATGGTGAAATTCAAAATGTAGTTAGTAAACGAATTTTTATTTTGTGGGAATTACATTCTAAAATACTGGTAGGTAATAAAAACTTGTTATAATAGTGGCCAAAAGGAAAGGTTATGTCTTATTATTGATAAATGCAGGCGTCAGAAACTCTGTAAGTGAGCGCAAAAAATATCTGCGGGTGCTCCACAGGCACTTGTTTCATACATATATATGTGTTTACTATTTACATCTATCATCTTTATGGATAGACGTAGACAGTAAACAAATATATTTATATGAAACGAGTGCCTGTGGGCTGCTCCATTACATGTAATGGCATCCCGTTAAACACTCATTTTCACATAACCGTGAAATTCAATGTCATCGGATTTTAAGTGCCCTTGTTATGCTCCGTGAAAATTATGTTTGATTGTTTCTTTGAGACCAAACGTTTAAAATAAAACCGACTTAAAAGTGGATTAGTCTCAAAATTCCAACTGATGAGTGCTAAATATCACAGAACAGACAAAATAATCTATGTCACAACTTAATGGTATTGTTTTTATCTATTTAAAAGCAAATGCTATTCTGATGATACAAAGAAGCTGAAAGCAGGCAAACATCTATGGAACCAAACATTTTCAGACAACAATCTCTCTTTTTCAAGTGACATTTTGTTTTACAATATTGATCCTTTAAAAATTGTCGCATCATCCCATGTAATTTACGAGTCCAGGACCGATGGACCTTACCATTTTATTCAGGTACAACATATATATATATATTATTTTCTCTTTAATTGAATCATCAAACAACTATATAACAAAGAAATGAATCTTAACCTCACGTAACAAAGTAAAAAACAAAATTATAACACAAGCATTAGTATATTTTTAGTGTGTTAAGTTAAGAATGTAATCATACGGGACACTGTTGCAAACAAATGTATCAATTCTATACACATTTCCAGTGTGATATTACTCCTATTGACTACTAAAAACATGAGAAATGTCAGCATAAAGTTATAAAACTCAAATATTTCCGATAAATTGTCAAAAAGAGGCGACAATGTAATTTACGAGATGTAATCTACGAGTCGACATATCGCGTAAAAGGGGGATATTGGATAAAGGGAGTGCAAAGGACATGCCGATTCATTTTCATTCACCCGTTAGTGCAATAAGTTTCATGGCGGCATGGCTTGAAATTAAAAAAAAATGACAATCTATACTGAAACATCGAAGTCAGCTATCAGGAAAGTCATGTAATTTAAATTCCTTATATTTTGTTAACAAAAGCAATTTGCAAATTTTTTTATGCACATTTTCAAAAAAAAACAATATTAAAGTTTCCCTTCGATATGTTTACAATGGGGTGTGACGCTGCGATCACAAGTGATTGAAACTGCAAGTTATGTCCCGTAAATTACCGCATTTTGTCCCGTATATTACAAAGTATAATTACATGAATAAAATGTTATACAGATAAAAAAGACTACACTATTGATTCCATCAGAGCACAATGAACATGTATATACATTGTAGCTTATTGTCCAGAAACAAATTGAAATCATCATTTACAAATAAAGACTTGTGCACATGTGGAAGAAGACGAAAATGACATGTTTCTAGTATTACCGTTTGAAATATTTGTTATATATTTCCTGTTCAGTTATATTGCATATGATTTTAAAAATCAAATTTTCACGGAACACGTTTAAGTAGTGATGCAAATAGTGCAATGAATATGAACAATAAGCAAAGACTGGCATTTCAGTTTGTTGTCCCGTAAATTACGTTCGTCCCGTAAATTACATTACTCTTTTTCAAAACCTGCATCTCCCCACTCTCACCACTCATACTTTGTCTGTTTTAACCAATCANAAAATATAATTAAATGAATAAAATGTAATACAGATAAAAAAAGACTACACTATTGATTCCATCAGAGCACAATGAACATGTATATACATTGTAGCTTATTGTCCAGAAACAAATTGAAATCATCATTTACAAATAAAGACTTGTGCACATGTGGAAGAAGACGAAAATGACATGTTTCTAGTATTACCGTTTGAAATATTTGTTATATATTTCCTGTTCAGTTATATTGCATATGATTTTAAAAATCAAATTTTCACGGAACACGTTTAAGTAGTGATGCAAATAGTGCAATGAATATGAACAATAAGCAAAGACTGGCATTTCAGTTTGTTGTCCCGTAAATTACGTTCGTCCCGTAAATTACATTACTCTTTTTCAAAACCTGCATCTCCCAACTCTCACCACTCATACTTTGTCTGTTTTAACCAATCAAATTGATAAAGAATGTTTAATTAATGAATTTAAAAAGATTTTAAAGTTATTTCAGGCATTTACTGTATTTTTTTCGGCTCAGTAATTTACAAGTCAAAAATATGTAATTTACGAGACATATATTTTAAAATGTGCCAAGAAGTGTCATTTATTCCCAATGAAATTAACTTTCATAGTATCAAATCATTAGCCATAGTACATGTATGTAATGGTGAAGAATTTTACAGATAATTACAATTAAATTTTAAAATGATTTTGGAAGAAAACAGTTGCTCAAAGAAAACTTTACAAATTGTTTCACGTTCCAATTGTTTATTATATTTTGTTTCTGTAACCAAAATTGTTCAATGAATGAATTTTAGTTGTTGTATTTGAGATTGTTCTGTTTATTAAATTGTCTACTGACGCCACACAAGGTGTTTTACTTCATGAATATATGCAAACAGGACGGGCCACCCTAGCCTCGTAGATTACACTTGAATTTTCAAACATGTTTTGGTTGGAACCTAAAAATTTTTTATTTCTAACTTGATGCTGCAGAAAATTTGGGGAAATGTTCCCCTGATATATATTTTTCCAATGGAAGATAAACCATATTAAAAATCTTTCAAAAGATTTTGCTCAATTTTATCTGTGAACTATCACGCTTATAAGAAAATGAGTGGAAAACCATTGCGAGTAAGCGAGCATTTAGGGTTTTATTATTAGAACTAAGTTGCACCATATCCACCACTGCGACTTGTTCCTCGACAAGGGGATCTACAGTTAGGCAACAACCAGGAACAACCCTTGTTTTCGTAAGATTAGCAAATTATTTTTAGATATAACACAGATTATATGGAATATGGTTTTACTTTTATACCAACGTTATCACAGCAAGTATCAGGAGGGAAGTATAGGGCAAGGCTGATACAGTATATCTTAACATAAACATAATCATAATGTCCTATGTTTCTTTTATCTGTAACTCAACTATAGAGTTTAAATAAAACAATTTTAATTTGATACAAAAATATATTTGTAGCGGGGATGCAAAACAGTTGTGCATTGCCCATTTCATGAATATAAACACTACACATTTTTCAATCATAACACTACAGTGATCAGTATGAACACAGCAAAATGATGTCAAGGCATAGATAAATAACATCACTTTTGACACTGACCTAATACCACATTCACTCCACATGCAAATTTCTTAGTGCTGTTCTCTGGTTCTAGTCAGTTGGTTTGTAACGTTCAATTTCATTGGATAATCGACATGGAGCAAACCAGGTTATATTGTATAACCTGGGTTGGGTCACGTGACGTTGAAAACATATTCCTCCGCAACAGAAAATTCATATAGTCCCATGTTTACGTGTAACCGTATATTTGTTCCTAATAATATTTGTTCCAACAGAAAAAAGTAATTGAATAATATTTATTCCATGGAACAAGTCTTATGGAATATTTATTCCACCTGTATGACATTTGTTCCATCTTTCAGAGGTACATTTATTATAGGTAAATGATATAATAAAAGTTCTTGAAAATCAGGTGATTAGTTATGCAGAATAAATATTATATAATACTTGTACCTAGCAGAATAAATATTATATAATACTTATACCTAGCAGAACAAATAGTATATACTACTTGTACATAGCAGAATAAATATTATGTAATACTTCTACCTACCAAAATAAAATTATACAATACTTAATTGAAACTACAAGAAATCAAATTCAAATTATATGTCCATACAATATATTCACTCTTAACCTTCTACAATGTTTGTTTCTGAGAAATTTATTTCTGGATTGGAAAATATTTTATGTAATGTTTGCTCCATTTTAAACTTATTTGTTCCTTATAATATTTGTTTCTAAGAAAATTTATTATATAATAAAAGTTCCGGATAGGAAATTATTTTATGTAATACATGTTCCATTGTACTGGTATTTTTATTATGTCAGTGGAACATGTATTACATAAAATAAATTCCTTTTGTAACTTTTATTACATAATAAATTTTCTAAGGAATAAATATTTTAGAGGAACATCTGTTCCGTCACATACGTTCCCAATAACGTTGCCCAAAAAGGTAAAATAATTGAAAATTAAATTATAAGAAATGTTTTAAATTTTTGAACAGGTTATACTCTATAACCTGTTCAAAAATTGAAAACAATCCTTAAATATATAAAATTTTAACTTAAATTGATATACCAAAAATTACATAGTGTACAACTATCATGTTTTAAAGTGTTGGTCAAGCTGGAATTGGACAGATGTCTTGGATGAGAATTCCACCATCTATGCTTGGGAAAAGAATTACAATCACTCGGAATGGGAGGTCAGAACAAGTGATCTTTACTACAAGTGGTATGTTAATGGTTTATTCCTGTCACAATACATTACAAACAAAATTATTCAATGATACAACTACGTTACCTTAAGTTTGCTCTCTACCGTCAAAGGGTACCAGAAACTTTATTAGGTCAAAGACGTACTACGACTCAATGTTATTCGACCCCCTTTATAAGTAACGAACAAACTCCGGACAGTTTTCGTATCCGCTTCCGAACATGGTGGTCCCTCTGGATCTCGCTGCATAAAATCTCGCCATGCGAGATAAATCGAGAAAATACGAGTTTCATATCTTTCTTACTATATAAATCCTTGGTATTATTTATGATTTTGCATCAGGTTGTTTCTTCTGTCCTTTCAACATTTCTTTAAACAATTGTGTGTTGGTTTTTTTGTGCAACTTTAACTGTTTCCCAACTGATGATGCCCGGACAGTTAAAGTCAATCATGGTAATAGAAGTATCAAATTAAAAAAAAACACATTGAAGACTTTGGTCAATGGGGTTTAATTCACAATTTATTCACAATTTTATTCATTAATTTTCTTCATTAATTTTCTGATATATAATTGACACCAAAATTGGCAAAAGTGTACTTTTAAGATGAATGCACCATTTAAATTAAAATTTTAAAAACTTTATAATAAAACACTTGGGTAATTTTCTTTCAACATCAGATACAAATGTAAACTTAATTTTACAATTCATTTAAGGACAGAAACTCAGATGGCAGAACAGACATTTTTTCATTAATAGAGATAAAAAATAATGTTCATATTTTAGTAGGTCTTTATTACTACAGTATACAGAAACTGTATCAAAACAGGAGTTATCTAATATAATGTCAGCAGTGCAATGTGGGTTTTGGGGAATTGGTCCAATTTCCTCATTCCAACTGGGATCACGCATTGTGTTACAACTGGTCCCTGTGGGAAAGGAATTAGGGAAACATTTTGGAAAATGCTGGTATAAATTGTTTTGAATCATAGCAGCATTTTCCAGAAAATAAATTTTATTGTTGATCATGAAATTAACAAATTTGGAAAATTGTTCGAAATATAACTACATCCAAACCATTACATGAAAATGCAGAATTTGTTAAACTTTGAAGTGCCAAACATCAAATTTTAAGATCTTTGGTCTACTATAGAGTTCAAAAGTTTAACTGATTCATAACAGATATGCTGAAAAATATTAGTGCAGAAATCAAGTTTAAATGTAATGACTAATTTCAATAACTTAAACATTTTCCATTGAATCAATTGCATTGTTTATTGATACATGGTTTTTCTTTAAATGGTCATGTGTTCCTCAAAGCAGGTTGAAGTAATTCTAATTTAGTAATTATATATGTTTAACTACGTCTTAACCATGTTAACTAGTAATGTGAAAGAAAATTATTATGAAATGAAATGAAATGCTTGATTTGTTTTATTGTTATTATGTTTATTTGTTTTTTCAGCAGGACAGGATTAGTAGAGAAGTTATGTGATTGCATGGAGATACAAATGGTGACAATATCGGAAGAAATTACTGTATAATTTTGATAGAACTTTGACATATTGATTAAAACAAGCTGTAGATTTAATTTGTCAATTCAGTAGCTATATCCCGTTGTCATCTGATCAATTGATAATTTAATAAATTGAAATATTGATTACTTTTAAATGTTAATTAGTGTATCATTACTTGCCAACCCAAGGAAAGAGTAGTCAGTTGAGAGATTAAATTTTCATAAGCCGGAGCTGCTGGATTGTTTGTTCCAGGACTTGTGTTCAGCTTTCCTCAAGTGTCAACACTTATCTTTGAATGCATGTTTGACTTAAATGCCCTTATCATACATGTGCATTATCACTCTAAGGTGAAACCTGCCCATTGCACATTTAGGTAATAAAATGTAAATGGTAGATAATCAAAGTGCTACTCAAAAAGAAGAGATATCATAGGTACAAAAACAAACCCGGGAACAAGAAACATAAATATGTAAGAGCTGGGGTAATCCTGCTTCTTCAAGACATATACTTTACTATAAAGGATAAAATGTCACTCAGCTGCCCTTTAGTTCTAGTCATTCTTACAAGAAATCTGCATAGGTGATGAAACACAGGAATAACAATGCATAATTATGAACATGGGTCAATTGCCTATGAATGTGTATTCTAAGAATGGTCTGTGCCTTCTTGCTACAATGGATCAATTACAAAAACCAAGGTAAATAGTCAATGCAGTCCCTACAATCTGTTGGCATGATTCAAAGAAATTATTCAATTGACATGATCAAGGATAATCAAACTTTGTATATTTGTCCCCAATAAGACATGTAGAAAGAATATCAGACACGTAGATCATAAGACAAGTGAGAAAACTACATGACACTTAGATAGACTACATGACACATCGATAGAATGTATGACATCTAGATATAAGACATGTAGCAAGAATATAGGACACATACAGACCAAAAGACAAGTGAGAAGACTGTACATGACACATAGGAAGACTATATGACACGTAGTTAGACCATATATGACACATGATGTATATACTATAAGGATTTTTAGTGCTAGCTCACTAAAAGTAAACAACTGTCTGCGGATAGACATATTGTCCCACTCGGAAACATTATTTTGATTCCGAGCCAACCAGTATTTTCACTTTCTCCTTAACGCCGCGTGCTTAACAGAGATGCAATAAATAATTAGGAATGTTCGCCAATCTCATTAGTGATGTCATATTCACTAATTTGCATGTCATTAAACAAATAATTGGTTGCCAGTAAAACAATAACGTATTTGACAGGAAAGTAACAAATTTTTAAACTTTTATAACTTTTTTATTTTCAAACCAATTTTGGTTCTGTTAATTGTTTTAGAGACTTACGAAAATTCATATTTGTCCTGTCAGTTTACATTTTTTTATTTTGATATGATAAATTCATAATTCTAATATGAAATAATGCATTTTTACGCTTCAAAACTAAATAAAACAAGGTTGAATTTCCAATCTTTTTATTCTGAATATTTTTATCAAACCTTCGATGTGAATTAATTATTGCTATATCATTTTCATTTCTGAAAGAATTATTAAATTATCGTAAATAACAAAATAATAATGACAATTTAAAGTTGGGCCTTCATTGAAAGACAAGCAAAATTTTTGATTTCCTGCCAACCACACAGTTAAATTCTTAAGCCTGTGACATCACGGCGAACATCCCAAGTCTTTGATTGGGGCTCTAATCCTCAATCTACCGTAGTCGAGACAAGCACGTTAACTATTAAAACCACAGATGGTTGAAAAATAATGATATCATGATAGACGAGCTACCAGTTGCCACTGATGAAAGCGACGATCATATAATGACGATACCGTTATTATTGGTTCAGTGATACAAAAATTCTTGTAAGCAGCATTTAAGAGCAATACGTTACCGAATTTGAATCCCTCCCCCAATTCTCTAGACGTACATTTTACTGTGAATTCGATTTTTATTATCATTTCATGTGCTTCTTACCAAACAATTTTATAATTTTGGATAAATTTATGTATTTGACAAAAATAATATCTGCGGCCATGTACGGATGTGTTAAGAAAAGATTGAAGATACCAAAGGGGTAAGGCAAAAAAAAAACATGTGTTTCCGCTAACCCTACCGATCTAATTTGTTGTGTCTACCTTAAAGTTTTTGGGACCATATTTGAACAAGTACTATTAAAGTCAGAATGTTTCCTCTGTAGAAACGAGCTAAATATAAACAAATTAAACAAATTTCCTCCTATCCAACCCAATTACTTTAGAGCATGTTAGCGGAAACGCATGTATTTTTTCTTGGCCTAATCAGAAGTCATAAATCGAAAGACAGACAATACAATGGTCAAAAGAAAAAGGACAACTGAACAATGATCTACATAACATTACACAGAAACATAAAAATCGAGCAACACGAACCCCATTCAAAACCGGACGTGAACTCGGGTCCTCCGCGGAAGGTTAAGCAGTTCCCGCTCCACATGTGGCAACCATCGTGTTACTTCTTGCTGCAAACCCGGTGATACGTCATTAATGTTAAGAATTCATCAAATGTTATGAAAACCACTCTACAGCCTTCACATTATAATTTAATATCTTGAAGACTGGTCAACGCCATTGTGATGACGTGACCTCTTCTCGATACTACCTGGGTCTGAAATGTAGACTTTGGATTGGTCCTGGAGTGATGAAGATGTCAAAAAAAAACAAACATGGATCGCTTCAGAATCAATTCTTTTGAGCAAAAGAACGCTGCCCTTGTCTTCAGTTTGCAGTATGCACAATATGGGCTATTCATACTAATAACACAATTAAAACAAAAACAGACAACAGACAAGAAAGTTGCAACTGGGCTACCGGAGGTCGACATCATTGGTGGAATATATATGTGGCTATTCAATTGTTAAGACTAAACCGAAGAGCTTTTTCAATGCTATTGTAGAAGCACCTGTTTCCATCTTGGTTGAGGTGAATTCCGTCTCTTTAGAAGTATTTCTCTTTAAAGAATTTGTGGGGAAAGAAAAAAGATTTCTTTCTCCGCTCTGAAGTGCCAAATTCTTTAGAGAGAAATTTGTTGATCTTCTGTTTCTTGCGATCGTACGCCTTTCGACTCAAGCCCAATGGTTTCCTTCGACAGAAGACGGATCCCACAATCACGGTGGAGACATGGTACTTCTCTAACAGCACAGACACCAGCCGCTTCATCCTAACGAGAATTAGGGTGGGAGTAGAATCCTTCAAAATGTCATTACAGCCTACTTGCAGGAAAACCACATCAGGACGCTTTCTCCTCACCACTTTCAAGTCATTGTAGTAAGTCTTAGCAATTGTTCTGCCGCCTACCCCGTAAAGATGGACATCATGTTTTCTGGTGGACATACTTCTAACATTGTTACGCATCCAGCGCCTCAACCGCTTAATGAAACTGTGCCCGAGTACAAGTGCCTTCATTTTTTTACTCGTTTCAAGTGACATTACGGTTCCGCGCACTAGTATAATTAAATATAGAACGCGGACCACGCGGAAAGCTCCACAGACATAGGAATATCGTTATCCTTTCTAAGGGTATATTTTGGGTAAGTGTGTTTCTGGTGTTGTAAAAACCTGCCACTCGTCTTGACGCAAATGCCCAAATGCATGCATTTTTTTTCCATAAGCATTTCTGCCATACACCAGACGGTGGCATTTTAACTTGTTGAATACAGTTCAATAATGTCAATAACGGGAACTGCCCTGTACATACACAAAATTAAATCGAATGCTCTCATGTAAATTTAAAGGTCAACTCCGCCCGACCAGTTAAATAAAATAGAGTAATACCTCCATATTCTAATGTTATTATTCTTGTCATTATAATGTTATTATTATCCATGTCATTATTAATGCTTTCTGTTAAATAATAATTTCAATCATTGTATTACGCTAAAATGGAATGCTCTCAAGGAAATTTAAAGGTCAACTCCGCCCGACCAGTTAAATAAAAAATGTCAGGTAATAGCGGTTGGGAAAAAAACTTTTGACATGAACCCAACAATTGAAGTTCAAAATTCAAAATTAACTTGTGAAAAGGTTGTCAAATTGTTGGGTATCGAACTCGACTATCAACTGAAATTTGATGTCCATATAGGTAACATATGTAGAAAGGCAGCTCGGAAACTCTGTATTCTAAAACGTTTGAGTCCATTTCTGTCAAGGCTTAATAAAATCACAATATTTCATACTTTTATCCTAAGTAACTTTAATTTATTGGTATGACCTTTGAGCTTCTGTTACTATTTTTCCTTTTGTTGTTTGCTTTTGTAGTCAGGTCACGGTATTTTCTTCCGCAACTTTTCACTAAAATTTGATGTTTTTAGCCAAAAAATCTTATGTTTATACTCCCGAAAAAAGTGTAAAATATTTTTTTTTAATTGAACACCTGAAAAAGTGTTATTAAACTTTTGATTTGGAATGTTTTGTTCATGAACTAACATTTTATGAGCAATTTCCAGTTTTTCACGATTTTTAACAAATTTTGCTCTTTTTTACCCAAAAAATAAATTTTCCACAACTGATATTGTGGTAGACTTTTAGTATGATGCAAAGAAAGCCTTTCAGGACTGAAAAATTTCCAAAATAATTCTCTTGCAATTTTTTTGAGGTTTGCCATATTTTTCATCTATTTTGACTAGTCTATTAGAGCTTATGTTTTATTTGTTATTACCATGCCGAATCAAAATAAAGTTTTCTATGTCTATGTCTATGTGCCTGTATTGAAATTTTGTTAACTAATCACAGGCGCTTGTGTAGTCAAACATATGCTCGCTATGATCAGTTTCAAATCCTTTGAATAATATTACATTTTCTTTAGAAAAACAATGAAAAAATTGAAAAGTGTTTTACATGGTCATACATTTTGACAATTCAGTTATATTACCAGTTGAAATTTCATATTATAAATTCTCATCGTTGTCAAGAAAATTGGTTTTTAAAAAATTTATATTGTATGTCAATGAACCATTGAACCCTATGGGAATTTTATTCAAAGACCTTTTTGTGAAAAATTATTTGACAAATTGAAGTTTTTGCATTTAATGAATGTTCCTTGGATATTCTAATTCCAGATTTATTATTTTGGTTCAGATCGGAAATCCAACATAGTGCCAGGGCCAGTACTATGTTTTGATTGGCTTAAGCTTTTAAGATCTTTTAGTCAGAAACCACTCGGCCAATGAAGTATAACATTGTAGGAATAATGACTCGGTGGTCTTCTACCAAGTTTGTTAATATCGTGCCGATCCGAAATCCAAGATGGCCATCATGGGGCAACTTAGTTTACCATTGAACCCTATGGAAATTTCATTCAAAGACTTTTTTTCTGTCAGAAACCACCTGACAAAATTAATTTTTTTAATGAATGAATGTTCCTCAGATGTTAATATACATGATTTGTCATTTGGATGCAGATTAGATATCCAATATGGCTGCCAGGGCAAATAATGTGTTCTCATTGGTTGAAACTTTGAAGATTTTGTTATTATTATTATTATGTACAATGTTTTTATTTTGGCAAGTTTTGCCAGGTGAGTGATTAGTGGCTCTTGAGACCCTCTAGTTTCATTTTAAGTGCTGTTTTTTTTTAGGACCAAGAAGATGTCAAAACGTTAGGTTCATTTGACCTACAGTGTCAACGGGATCCTGAAAAATTTTCTGTTCTTTAACCAGTTGAGAAATATACCTTAATTTGTTAAAAGAAAACAGTGGTATTTTTTGCACTGACAATTGGTACAAGACATTTCTGTTGAAAGAATTTGAGAGTAAAGATTACAACTGAAAATAAGAGTAATTCTTGCAGCATTAAGAAATGATACCTATCAAAAATATTTATAAAATCCATTAAAATAATATATGGAAATATGTTCTTAGATAATTTTGCAGAGCACTCCAATATTAGTTGCTATCGTCAACATTAAAAACTTTAGTGTCAATGTTGAAATATTTAAAGTTGGAGAAATTGGAATCACTTCACTTCTCTGTTAAGGGTTGTATATGTGCATATAATTATTTACTTGTGGTCAATATCTATCAGACACAGGTCATAATAATATGTATTTGAATTGTATCTGTTCTGTGTTGGAAGTTGTTAAGTCTAAGGAAATGCCATTGCCCTGAAAACAGATTTGAAACACTTTCTGCCTTGTAAACACCAATGAATATTAGAACCTAAAAGAAAGAAATTTGTTTAAGGATATGACCCTACATAGAATAAGTATAATTTGCCTTTAATTACCAGTAATTATGTACAACAAATGATATTCAATCATTGATCAATACCTACAACTTAATTATGGTCAGTCTTTAAAAGCTACATGTATTTGATGGATTAAAGATCTTTAAAATTTGTCTTTTCTTTGTATTTTTGTTTATATATAAGGCCTGGTATTTCATGGATATTTTTATATATGTATATTTTCATTTACATGCTTTTTTCAGGCTACACAGTTTGTATTTGTTTCAAAAAGAGCCATGTCATTTGCAGGAGATTCCCATTGGGTTTACACATGTTCATGTGATGTAGCTGGAACTGAATTGATTGAGTGTTGTGGACAGCAAATGGAGGTTACCTTTGCAGATTAGCACAATTTCAGGCTAATGAAAAGTTTGCAGATCTTATAGTTTGAACAACTGACCAAATTAGCATATTCACTAACCCAGGTATTTGGCCTCATATTTAAAAAACTTAAGTAATCACTGGAACGTTATTAAGTGGTTATCTTCATAGTGAAATAACTTAAAGATGTATACATTTTTTCTGGAAAAAAAATGTGGTTATGACAACACAAACTTTCCCATAACTACTGATTTGAACATTGGAACATTTGACATTTTTTTGGCTCAATTTACAAGTTACGATACCACCCCTTTGAGATGTTAACTTGATGATTACTAGCTGTTTTTAGCTGTCATAGTTATACATTGTGAAAGGAAACATTTTCCAAATGTTAGTGCATATTTCATTTCTCATTTAACAGATAAAAAAGAAATCAAAATTCATGTATATTTTATTATTTTGTACTTACTTCATTCAAACACCGAATTAAATTTTCAAAACAGTCGCCTCAAAGTCAGCATCTATTGAGAACCCTTCATACCACCTGTGACATATAAATCATTAATTTTAATATGTGTATTTTTTCCAGATTTTAAAGCAAGGATTCCAGGATGAACATGTATACACACAAATGTATTTGCGATATTGTTGGAGCAATTCAATGCCCAGAATATGATCAGTCCTTCTGACTCCGGTAAATTTAGTTCTTTTATTGATAACTCATACAACATAATATTTAATCATTTTACTTAGCTTTATTAAATCTTCATTTAAGAATAGTTCCATGTAAGAATCGTGCAGAAGCGATTCATGGTAGGAGAGGAATTTGCATTGCATGTACGAATTTGAATCCAGAAAGTCAATCAGTTTTGAAATTCCATATTTAATTTAATTCAACAGGAATATACAGTTCTTCAGAGATAAAAATCATATAGAATGCACTAGAAATGATGCACTTGGAAAGAGAGATTAACTCTTGAAACACTGTAAAAATTAGTTGCAATGGACCGGAAAGGAGGTTGATTACAAAACCCAACAAAGTAAATGAGAAAGTATGTGATTTTGTAAAATAATATGTCACACTTATTTAAAAAATATACAAATGTTTTTTGTGCACACAATATCAGTGAATCAGGAATTCAATAGTATTTGCATGGTTCTTTAATGGAACTGTACTTAAATGTTGAAACATGTGAATATAATATGCAAAAGAAATGGATAAGGAGAAATACCATGAAGGCAATCGCAACCACATCACTCAATGATAAGTATACCCAGATGTCACTTCACACAGTCTTCAAAAAGGCAGGAGCCCATTATGAAGCAAGTTCCAGGCCTCACCAAAAATAAGTAAAATATATCCATCTAAACAGTACAATGCCAAACCGTGAATAGGAACCAAAAGGTATTGCGAGACAAGACGCATCACTGGTCCATAATTTTCCACGTTTTTAATTTTTTTCTGGATTTCTGGCCTTCTGTAACTTCAAAGAAATCAAATCACAGTAACTAATCCCTGTATTAAATGATATCCTTTCTATTTTTAGTGGTTAAAACAAGTTTCAGGACAATTTGTTTTTGTTTTAGAGTCAATATTCAAGAACAATCAATACATTTGTTAAATTGTCTTTCATCTACATGTTTTAGAAGAAATAGAAGATGATTCCACCATCACTGGAGTGGACAATGAAGAAGGTGTAGAAGAAGTGAGTCTTTACACTATAACTTGAATAAATAGTCTGTAAAATTCTGTTTTTCTGGTTTGATTTGAAATAGAATTAATGGGTAATTCTGAATAAAATTGTTATTGAGCAATACAGATATATCTCCTACTGTCCTTTTATCATTAGGAAATGATGTTGTTCTGTATATATAAAAACTGCAATGTTATCTAAGTGATATACCGTCCAGGGCAGATATAGTATCAAAGGTTAGGTGTTAATTACCTTGATTAAAATTATCAATGGTTTTGGTATTATGGATAAAGGTGATAATTGAGTTCCTTTTACATTAAGCAATATGCATTAGCTACCCCTTGTTCAAGTCAGGAAAGAGAAAGTTTAAAATAATACATCGATGGCCTGTGAAATTATAACTTGCTAATTTTTATTTGTCAATTTGGCTGCAAAAACCAAGCGAACATATTTTAAATTTTCCGGTCAAGTCCAATAAATATGACCAGCTTAGGAGGTACGTCGTGTCCGCTATATAACATCACATTATGTGATAAACAGATTACTACATGTCATTTCCCATGCATCTGAAGTTTACATTAGAGAAAGTATAATAATATTTAGCTTCAATGAATATGTTAAGCAACAGGATCATGTAATCTTGTATGAAGATTCTGGTCAGGACACCAGCATCCAAAAAGAATTAGGTCACTGTCAGCCGAATTTTAATCTTCACAGACTTTGGTTTAAGTTAAAGTCAGAGACATTACATTTGTTATATAGTCAATGTGGGACACGAGGCGAACTTTGCAATTTCTCATTGTTCTCTGTTTAGTTAATATGATATCGATATATTAAGTACTATAAGTTATATTTATTACCTATTATGATTTACATTTTATTTCAAAGTAATGAATGTTTTTAATATAAATTTTGTATTATTATAGGAAATAACATAATTGAAAGATGACCTCTATCTAATTAAATCTAGGAAAGGCTTGGGGGTTGTACAGCAAAGCCAAAATGGAACTAAATGCTTAACCTGTAATGCCCGTGTAGTCAGATGCAAACATTTATACATTTATTTCAACAGTCATGGAGAAAAAGAAAAACAGAGTAATCAGAATAGATCATACCAGCAAAGATGCTATTCTTTGGCTAGGATTCCATTCAGTTCCAACCTTGCCATGCAAGAAACTTACAAAAAGGCATTAACAGATAGATTTCTTTTTGAAGATGATGTTGTTTTGTTAAAACTGGAGGCAGAAATATGTGATGATTGTGGGATTAACTTAACAGAAATGGAAGACAAAATTAGAGCTAATATTTTTGTGATGAACAAAATTTTAAAGGCAAATAGTAAGACTTTTATCACTCGATTACTAATGTATGTCTTGATGGTTGTTTTACATGTATTTATTGCAAGGCGGCATCTAGAAGGTGGGATTACAATAAATATGTTGAACCCATCACATCAGTCGGCCTGTAACTCAGTTTCCTATTTTATTTCCACAATTTTTCTTTAGAGTAAATTTTGCACTGTCACAGGTGTCACCTATTCAGTATTCTTCAGTGACCTATTAGAAGTGACTGTGTGGAGCAAGCTTTTTGTTACATATTGAAGATAACACATTATCCTCTAATAGATTAATCCATATGCTTTTTTTCAGGTTTTGTTGTTGATGGTTGTCCTTTGACATTTACCTCAAGTCTCATTCTTTTTTTCAATGTTTTAATACAGAGTGACATAATGAACAAGTTGATTTAAGACATAAAACTACAACAGAACTATATGTAACAAGACTAAGTTAAAAATGTCCTCGAGATAAAAAATAGTTTATGATTGCTTAAAGACATTTTTTTTTTAAATATAAACTTTTCAACTTTTGTGAAAATGTAATTATACCAAGATGCTTTAATCGGCTTGACTTTTCTGTTTATTTATAATCTTTTTTTTCAGTGTCTGTGAAGCAATGCACTGGATGTGAAAAACAGTTTCATTTCGATGGATTGGACCAGTGTATGGGTAGAAATGTGTTTTGCCATGAAATTTTAAAAAGATTTATGTATTATTTTCTATCTGGAAAGTAAGTTTAAATGAACATACCTTATTGTTTGTATTGAACTAAATTCCCTTTTTTCCCTTAAAATCAGATTTCTAATGCACGAATAACTAAATACAGTGGACTTCTGATAAAAGAATACTTTTTTTTTTGTCAGAGAAAACTATCCAATTATCAAGAAACCTACATTTTCTAGGTTTATAAGATTGATTTTTTGTGTGGATTTTTGTGTTTTAACGCCACTTTCAACAATATTTCATGGCGACCAGTTTTAGTGGTGGAGGAAGCCGGAGTACCTGGAGTGAACCACCGACAATGGAGTCTACTGTAATCGAGTCTTCTTTTTTAATCTATTTTTTCAAAAGCAATTACAGAGCAGTAATATTATCATAAAATCTGATGAACCAGATAATATCTGTTATAATGATAGGTACTTCATTAGCACGGTCATGAGGCATCAGATGAGCAGTTGTGTAGCTTGTAGGTTTTATTTGAATCTCTCAGTTCTTATAACCCCTGCTTTCTATGTGGGGTGGTATATAGTGATGGCGCTCTCTGTTCGTGTGTCCTTACATTCTATATTGTATTCGTCCGTCTGTCATACATTCTTGAATCTGCAACTGCCCTAAAACCTCCTGACAATATTTCTTGAAACTTATACACAATATTAGCCTAATATCATATCATATGCACTTCTTATTTGATATTTTGATTGGAATTAATTTTGGGATTTCCTATGGCATAACATGGACTTAGTGATATACACACATTAACTATAAGGGTTCACATTTTGTATCTGCAACTCCTCTGAAAATCCCTTGACAGAATTTCTTGAAACGTATACTCATTGCTAGCCATATCATGTAGTTGTGCACCTATTTTATATTTTGATTTTTTGGGTATCCTTTGTCATAACAAGGCCTTAGTGGTACATGTATATTCGCAAAAAGGTGTATCCGCAACACCTCAGCAGAATTTCGTTAAATTTACACAGAACAGAATTATTTTTAAGGGTTCTGAGGTATAATATTGACTTACAGATATATGTGCATATACTTACGGAGTGATAGCATTTAGTGAGCTGCCACTCAGCATGACTCTAGTTCTGTTTTGTATTTATGACATATCTATTCTTATTCTCAGAACTACAATTTTTGCGGAATACAGCATACTCAGAAAGACATTTGTTGATTGTGGATACCAGGACTTCAATGAAAAGATGAGCTATCAGGATTTTAAGGAAGCCTGGTATGCTTTCCTACATTTGTTGGATATAGACTATATGAGTACTTTCCATTGTCCAGACTGTGGTCCAGACCTAGACACTGTGGTAATGGATGCTACATCAGTTGCCTTCCGTAAGGAGCTTCTATCATGGGATGGTCTATTCAGGAATACTTCAGATAGATCTGAACCTTATGACAAACCTGATACTGCAAGGTATTTTTTGTGTTTCCAGCCACGACATGTAGCGACATATAGGGATCATTACCTGTCCTCATCACACTTACCTTTTCACTGACTCCTATTACACCATTCAATGGATTTTCATGAAACTTTCACAGAATCTTAATCACATCATGACATGTGGTTGTGCACCTCCAATTTCTTTATTTTCTTGATAAAGCGATTTTTTGGGGTTTCCCATAGCATGGACTTAGCAGCTAAGTTTAATGGCAGGTGACACAAGTCTACCACAAAAACCTCGCATCTAAGTATTTATCAACAGTTGCCCTGTATCTATCTGCATATAAGTGTAAAAGGACTTTCCTATAGAAGATCCTTGTTATTTATGTCACACCAAACAAAGTTCATTGGACATATATATTTTTGGCCCATGTGTTCGTTTGTCTGTCCGCCCATTCAGGTTAAGGTGTGTCGAACTTATCTCATCTTATTGACCATCAAAGAAAAGATTTTTATACTTTTGAACAGATTAGACAAAAGGTTAAAACTAAACATTTCATGCATTAATACTCATTCCTATCAAGTATTCCAAATCATATAAAGAAGTATATAAGAGAAAATTTTACTGATTGTTTTAATACTTTCAACCTAGAAGATATCTTCCTAGAAAGAATAAAAATAATAAAGATATAAAATTTGTTTACATTAGTTTAGTAAACAACATTGTTCATATTCCAACGCAAAAGTTTTTGAGATGGGAAGAGAAACTTCAATGTGATATTCCAAATTGGTTCATATATTTCAATATTCTTAGGAAGTGTTGTAAAAATGTATATTTAATTAATTTTCAATATAAATTTTTGCATAGAGTGATTCCTATAAATACCTTTTTGTTCAAAATTCATGTCAAAGATAGCAAATTTTGCTCCTTTTGCAATGTAGAAGATGAAACCATTGGACATTTATTTTTTGACTGTCCTTGTACTTATCAGTTTTGGAGAATTTTCTTTGAATGCCTGAAGAGATATTTTAACAATATTGAATTAAACAAAAAAAAAGTTTTACTGGGATTTCAAACACTTCAGGATAACCTATTATTGAATTTACTCACAATAATTACAAAAAAACTATATCTATAAATGTAAATTTAAAGACAAAATTCCAAATATTATGGAATTAAAATTTAAAATAAAAAATTACTATTCTCTTGAATTATACATAGCTAGAAAAAACAATAAACTGGCGGCTTGTTAAAAATTATGGGGCCCTTTAAAATATGTTTTTCCGGATTTATAACTTTAATTGTCATTATTTGTTTGTTATCATCTGTATCAATAGGAGCAAGTGTACAAAGTGGGAAAATTGAGTGGAGGAGTGAAAAGAATGTGTGTGTGTTCTTGAGTGAATGAAAATGTCAGCAAATCACAACTAATTTATATGTGTATTATAATTTAATTTAAAAATTTGTTTAAAAAAAAAAAACCTAAATAGTCACAAATTGTACATGTACTATATATTAGTATATATTTTTTGGAAAAAACCACAGACACCTTAGTCAGGTGGTGGTGTAGGGGTTATGTAAAATCCTGACTATTGAGAGATTTTTTTTTCTTTTTTTTTCTAAAAACTAAAAAGTTACAGTAACTTAAAACTTGGCACACATATTCATTAGGGTAGGAGCTTTCTACAAGTATATTGGTTAATGGATTGGACCAATATTTCCTAGAAAAAAATGGTCAGAAATAAGCTGTGAAGCTTCAACACATTCTTGTTTATTGATTTTGTAATTAAAGTTTGTTATAACTTCAAACAAAGACGACAAAAGAAAACAATGACCAAGGAAAGAAGGGGTAATCCAGAGTAGAAAAAAACAATATACATTACAATCATTCCTTATGAATTAATTTAGAAGATTAAATGTGTACAAGGCTTATTAGACCTTATTAAATACCGATAATATCAAAACTCTTATATACAAACAAAAAGGCTCTTTGGATTTGTTATTACAAAAACAAATAAGTGTGTTTGTGGTAGCTTTCAGTTTTATATTTTTGCTTTCCTTTCAGAGTGAAAGAACGGACTCTATTTTCAAGGGATGTCAGAAATTATTTGATGGATTTCATAAAAGCTATCAAAGGACTTTCTAAAGACCTCAAGGAAAAGATGTTTTCTCTAATCAAAGTTGAAAATCAGAGTGAAGAACTCATAACTTTCTTAGAGTTAATTTTTAAAGACAACATTGTGAAGGGCAACAGTTTTTTTTTGCAAAGAAATTTGGAGGGATTTAGTGAAGGCCTTTGCTTCTTCATATCCGTTTTGTAGCTTCATACCACTTTGTGAAAAATATTTTTATTTTCTTGAAAGTGTCTTCTCAGAGCCTAAGACAGCTTTGCAAAATGATATGTTTGTGCAGAAATTACAAACAACAGTTCCAGTCATTTTCAAACTTTTGTCAAATTTAAAAGAGGATTTCCCATTTAAGGAATTTAAAGATTGCCTTCTCTACTTTCCAGCGAAAAGTGGTTGACCTTTTTCTTAAAGATTTGTGTCCTTCTGAAGACCCAGATGATGAGGATGGTTTATCCTTTTTTCCCAACTTTACAAAGAGTAAGAAGATGAGAGCATTTTGTTGCAGATAAGAAAAGGACAATGAAGGATGACATGTGTACCAAATTATCGACAGGACATCCATCTCTTCTGCCAGGGGTGTTCACATTGTTTTGTCCACATGGTAAGCTTGTAAGTTGTGAGATTGTACAGCTTTAAATTGTTTTTTTTTTAATTATTTGCCTCTTATCAAGTGCGAAAATGTATTGAATTAACTTTTTTCATGCTATTTGAACAGTTAAATCTGCACCAAATGCACAAAATGATTATATTGTTGAACGTGAATATACATCCTAGCCAAAAGTTGTAGTAAGTAATTTCATTATCCTAGGTCATTAAATTTATGAAAATCTAGGTCCAATATTAATCTTAACCTGAGTGGGACAACTTAATTTCACTAAGTTGAAATTGCTGTGTAAGTTTTTAAGAACAATTCTCAGACATTTTATTGGTTTATTAGGCAGTGTGATAAAACCAAGAAACAGTTAATTTTAACGATAATATAACTTTTCATCTGTAGCTTTACCAGTTTTTGTAATTATGCCGTTCTTTTAATGAAAATCATTATGGCATCCATATTCATTGCCATTCTATACCTGTATCACAAAGGAATTTTTTTCAGTGACTCATGAAAGCTGAAATAATTGTGGCTCCCCTTCGAACGAAGGAAGACATATTGTTTTAGTCTGATTTTTCTTCTTTCGCTTCTGCTTCTTCTCAGTGAAGCTTGTCCGGACCATAACTTTTTTGTCTTTCCAGATAGGTCAATCATATTTGGTATGTGGGTGCATAAGGCGGTGTGTCGCGTACTGTAATGACCTTCATCGGACCTTGACCTTTGACCTCAAGGTCAAATAATTGTTTTTTGAATAGTATCATTCAACTCATAATGTGTAACTTATTGTTGTACAGATGGCCGCATTAAGGGGAGACATAAGTTTTAGGTATATAAAACAGTTCTTCCTGGTTCATTTTTGTATTCTTTCTGTTATTTTATAGGTATTTGCTATGGTTTCCAAGTGATGAAGTATCATGAATCACCTGATGTGCCATTTACATTATTAAGAACAAGATTTACTAAAGGTTTTTATTTTAATCAACTTTATCATACAAGTATAGAGTGAAGTATTTTCTTATCTGAGGATGTTTACAAAGCTGCCAACTCAACCTTTTTCAGCTGTTCACACCTTGTCAGTTTCAATATAGGCATTTCACATTGGTCAAATTATAATATAACATCTTAGAATGACTGCATAGTGTCCACACATAAGGTATCTGCATACCTTAATAAACATTTAGCAAACATATTGACATTTGTGCTGATCTGTGTTATTTCTGTAGTTTATTCTTTATTCTCTCCAATAATACTCGGATAATATAACCAAATAACTGGGAATGGGCAAGGAAGAAAAAATACTTAATTTTCCTGTTTTATGGATAATTATTGTCTCCAAACATGACTGTGATGTTACTTTACCACACATGAAGTCATAATGGTATCTTTTGATTTTCTGAAATATACTATAATGTTATTTTCAAACAGCTAGATATGATAACAACTTTTGAATTCATTATACCTACCTATTTTCAGCTCCGAAACTGGAGATATATGACAACGCCTGTTCATTGCAAGCATATTGTTTGAACAGAGATCCAGCATTTTTCATTGATACCCAGTTTAGAGTTGATGGCTTGCATTTTAAAAATCACAAAGGAAAACATCATGAAGACTATTAATGTGGGCGAATAACATGTAAACAAATCAAACACCCACATAATCATTTATCTCAAAAAAGTTTATTGAAATACTTCCATACTGCAGTATATTATCATAGTTTTCTTTAGGCATATGGAGTACCAGTATTCAACTATCTAGCTAAATTCATTGGAAAAATGGAGTTGATTTTTTTGTCCACCGCCCCCGCATGGCGGAGCGGGGGATATGGAAATGTCTGGAGTCCGTCCATTAGTCTGTCCGTCCGAGATATGTTGTAAGCGCTCTAAGATTTTTATTTGTTGACCAATTGATTTCAAACTTACACACAAGCATTATATTAGGAATTTCCAGCTTAAGTTCAAAATTGGGCAAAATTCGAAAAAAAAATCGTGAGAATGGCAGCCATTTTTAAGACGTTTGCCAAAACACATAAAAAGTGCTCCAATTTCAACGAAAATTGATATTTAGAAGGTTTTCGATCTGAAATTCTTGACAGATTATTGACGACACAGCTTCTTTAAAGATTAGTCCATTTCAGTCATAGGAACTAATGAAAGTAATTTATACACAGATCTATATAAATAGGCGGGGGAAATTGGCTATGGCATAGCAATCTTTTCATAGTCTCATAGAGTTAGATATTGAACACTGTTGAATGTATATTTTAACATACATATTGTTGTAAACAAAATATTATGCTCATTGTGTCTTTTCTTTCAGCTTGTGGACCCAGTTTTGAATTGAAGAGCTATCCACAGTTTACAACATTAAATTCCCAAGTCAAGTGGTTGAGCAATCAAATTCAAGATTACAAAGAATTAAAGGCTCACTATCATACATGACACAAGCAAACTTTATTAAACATTGTAAATTTTATTAATGGGGCCCAAATGATGTTATTCTCTCTAAGCTTTGATTTCATTTTCAATTATATGTGTATATACTGTACCATCCTTTATTTATACCTCACCTTTCCCAAAGGGCCGTGTAAAATATTGTCATCAGTTGGCGTCTGTCGACCACAATTAACATTTTCATCTTCTTCTCTGAAACTACTTGGCCAGATTGGAACCAAATTTTACTGGAATGATCCTTGGGTGGTCCACTTTCAGAACTATATCGGGCATGCAGATGAGCCATCTAATGTGGTCGCTGTTGCTAAAAATAGAAAAAAGGGGATGACATTTCAAAAATCTTCTCCTCTGAAACTACTGGGCCGAATTGAACAAAACTTCAGCTAAGTGATCTTAAGGTGGTCAACATATGATCCTATTGTTTATTCACTTCAAAATCTTCTCGTCTAAAACTACAACCAGATTTTACTGAAATGGTCCTTGGATGAATGCCCTTTAAGAATTTAATTGGATGACCTTGTCCGCCAACCAAAATGGATGAGCTTACTTACAACCCTATGGAAGACTTCTTGTCTACTTCTACTTGATCAATTGTTACCACATTTTGCTAAAATGAACCTTTAATGATCCCCATTCAAAATAATGTCTGTCGATCCCAACTGCTAACCAAAATGGTTGCCAAAGCTGGACTTAGTTTAACATCACAAGGACCCTTTAGGACATATGTTTTAAGGAGGACAGCAAAGAGCCAGGTGAGCAATTACAGGCTCTTAGGAGCCTCTGATTTAGGTGAGGTTTCAGGGTATTGGGCTAAGATAAGATAGTGGGAACTGTCAAAAAATTATCCTCGATCAGATAGGATTTGCCATTTTCTCGACTTTATACATGCTTATGTCATCGAATTAAGCAGTCCACAGTAAGGTTTACAGGCCTTTCAATAAGGGGCGGTACCAGGTACTTTTACCTGTCTAAAATGGTTTTTGGTACCTCCTGATTTTAAAGAGTGTTGTATAAGATATTCATGAAAATTGTTCAAATTTTGATAAAAGTACTGCCTGTAATTGGTGAAGTACTGGTACACTTGAAAAATATTGAAAGCCATGAGGTTAATGTAAATATTTTGTATAGCAAAAGCTCCAGTATAAGTATTTTTTGTTGGTTTTTTTTCGATTGGTAAATCTTGAAAATACTTGATCAATTGTTACCACATTTTGCTAAAATGAACCTTTAATGATCCCCATTCAAAATAATGTCTGTCGATCCCAACTGCCAACCAAAATGGTTGTCAAAGCTGGACTTAGTTTAACATCACAAGGACCCTTTAGGACATATGTTTTAAGGAGGACAGCTTTGAGCCAGGTGAGCAATTACAGGCTCCTAGGAGCCTCTGATTTAGGTGAGGTTTCAGGGTATTGGGCTAAGATAAGATAGTGGGAACTGTCAAAAATTTATCCTCGATCAGATAGGATTTGCCATTTTCTCGACTTTATACATGATTATGTCATCGAATTAAGCAGTCCACAGTAAGGTTTACAGGCCTTTCAATAAGGGGCGGTACTAGGTACTTTTACCTGTCTAAAATAGTTTTTGGTACCTCCTGATTTTAAAGAGTGTTGTATAAGATATTCATGAAAATTGTTCAAATTTTGATAAAAGTACTGCCTGTAATTTGTTAAGTACTGGTACACTTGAAAAATATTGAAAGCCATGAGGTTAATGTAAATATTTTGTATAGCAAAAGCTCCAGTATAAGTATTTTTTGTTGTTTTTTTTCGATTGGTAAATCTTGAAAACACTTGATCAATTGTTACCACATTTTGCTAAAATGAACCTTTAATGATCCCCATTCAAAATAATGTCTGTCGATCCCAACTGCCAACCAAAATGGTTGTCAAAGCTGGACTTAGTTTAACATCACAAGGACCCTTTAGGACATATGTTTTAAGGAGGACAGCTTTGAGCCAGGTGAGCAATTACAGGCTCCTAGGAGCCTCTGATTTAGGTGAGGTTTCAGGGTATTGGGCTAAGATAAGATAGTGGGAACTGTCAAAAATTTATCCTCGATCAGATAGGATTTGCCATTTTCTCGACTTTATACCGAACCATGGATGATTATGTCATCGAATTAAGCAGTCCACAGTAAGGTTTACAGGCCTTTCAATAAGGGGCGGTACTAGGTACTTTTACCTGTCTAAAATAGTTTTTGGTACCTCCTGATTTTAAAGAGTGTTGTATAAGATATTCATGAAAATTGTTCAAATTTTGATAAAAGTACTGCCTGTAATTTGTTAAGTACTGGTACACTTGAAAAATATTGAAAGCCATGAGGTTAATGTAAATATTTTGTATAGCAAAAGCTCCAGTATAAGTATTTTTTGTTGTTTTTTTTCGATTGGTAAATCTTGAAAACTATAAAATACTTTTTTAGACTTTCCTTTTAGTTTATTTTTTTTTTCATGCAATGTAAGTAAAACAATAATAAAAAAAACTTTGTCTAGATAGAGAAACCTGATACCTTTTTGATTAAAAACAGTAAATACTTGTCTGTGAAATGTCTTGTATACATAATTATATATTTGTTTCAAAGGCTTAAAATTGTTTTTTGAAGAGTATGGTTGCATGTGACCTTTATTGAGATTGATATTTATAGATATGGTATATATATATATATAATGTGTGTGTGTGTGTGTGTGTGTGTCTAAAATTTGGATAGTTTTTCTTCTCAATTATTGGTTTGTAGCTGATAGCGCTGCTCTAGTTTACTCAATGTTAATCCTCATTTCACTTTCATTGAAATGGAAAAGAAATAAGTTTTTGTAAAATATATTTCACACAAACTATTTGTATATTCATAAACCCTTGTGCAAGTAGAGATGTTCTATTTATGGGCCATAAAAGTTATAAAATGATTATTGTTCAGGATAATGTGATTGATTTATACCAATGAAATGGTATGGTTTTTGACAGAATTGCTTGAAGCAGACAACTACTGTATTAATAATGGTATTACATCACACATTGCTTTTCTAGTGCATAGCTGTTTTTGTTGAAAATATTTTATCTCAATTGGACTAATTGAACTTGTGGCATCAGTTTGCATCATTTGTCCATTCAGCAGAGGTTTTGAAAATTATTTGAAAACACTTTCCAAAATGTTATGAAAATTGTCAAGGTCAGCATGACGGGTGGGCGAGGTGTGTTTTTGGTCTCCGCATTTTATGTTTTTATTGCTGGTTATATGAACAACTATTACAAATTTTCAATTCCCCCTACAAATTTAATATGTAGAAATCATTATTTTGACTTTTCTGGTCTAAATGTTTTTCCAAAAAAGTGATTTTGGAAAGGTTTTAATCTGTGATATAAAAATATTTTTGACAGTCGAAGTTCATTTTGATCATGGAACTCGTCATGCACGAATGAAAAATATTTTTGTCAACTCATGTCAGCACACTATTTCCAAAACCTCTACCGGGTCTCTTTTTCTATTCTTTCTCTTACAAAGTGGTGATATCCATCCACATCCAGGGCCAAATCCATTTAAATGGAATCCGAAATATCCGTGTAGTAAATGTTCAAAGGGCGTCATAAAAAGTAGTAAATCTATCAACTGATCTATTTGCGACAAGAAAACCCACATAAAATGTACAAATATCACAAGCAACCAAATTTCTAAAGAAAAAACGCAAAATGATGTACACAATTCTTTTATTTGCGATCAATGTACAATCAAATCCCTTCCTTTTAATCAAAATAAAAATGTTGTAGAAGATCAACATCAGTCTTTTGAAAACAATAATTTTGAACCCAAAACTTCATTTGAAGATTCGGACAATTTTAAATTTTCTAAACAAAGGGGCCTTCATTTTATTCATCTTAATGCTAGGTCACTGCTCCCAAAAATATCAGAATTAAAAACTATTGCATGTAAAACCAAAGCCGCAGTGATATCTATTTCGGAAACATGGCTCGACGATTCTGTTACCGATGCAGAAATTTGGATTAAAAATTACAGTATTGTGAGGAAGGATAGAACTAGAAATGGCGGTGGAGTTTGTTCTTATATTAGAGATGACATCTCTTTTACTTTAGTACAAGACATCTCAGTCGATGAGCTAGAATCTGTATGGATAGAGTTGTTATTACCTAAATCCAAACCTTTAATAGTAGGAACTTGCTATAGGCCACCAAAGCAAAACAATTTTCTGGAACTGTTTAACCTTATTCTGAACAAAATAAGACCGGAGTGTGAAATCATAATTCTTGGCGATTTTAATATTTGTATGAATAACAAAAATTCTGATATATACAAAAAATACTCGAATATCCTTAACATGTATGCATTGGAACAATTAATTTCCAAACCAACGCGAATTTCATCATCCAGTAGTTAATTAATGGACCATTGAAGTTGGAATTAGTGACCATTTTGCCATTTTTTGCACTAGAAAAACAACTAGAGAACACACAGGTAAAGCAGATTACTGTACGTATACGATCATTAAAACATTATTCGCAAGAAGCCTTAATAGAAAAACTTGAACAAACTGACTGGCCGGAACTCTACCTATGCAGAAACGTAAATCAAGCATGGGAAAGTTTTCGAAAATTATTTCAATCAACTTTAAATTCTATAGCTCCATATAAAGAAATACAAATTAAACAGAATTCCGAACCATGGATGACTTCAGAAATTTTAGATAATATTAGAAAACGAGATCAATATTTAATATCATATAAAAAAACAGGTAGTAAACATTTATATTTGGATTACTGTAAATTGCGAAATTTGGTACAAAGAAATGTAAAAAAGGCTAAAGAAGAATATGTCGCAAATAAAATTGAAGAAAACAAAAACGCTCCGAAAAAATTATGGGAACAGCTGAAAACTTTAGGTTATAGTTCAAAACAAAAAAACAATGCTTGTTTTGTTCTGAAGGTGGATGGTCAAAATTTTCATAATTTAAATGAAATCGCAAACATTTTCAATAATTTTTTCACAACCGTTGCATCGAAGCTTGTTGAAAAGTTGCCTCCATCTCCAAATATATTCCACGTAGCCTCTACTCTTTTCCAACAGTTTTATAGTAGAGTTAATATCAATAGATTACATCTTGAAATAAGTCCTGTGTCCGAAGAATTTATATATAAGGAATTGTGTCACCTTAATTCATTTAAAAG
>MJUT01015982.1:289495-306011 GCA_002080005.1 Gigantidas platifrons | reverse complement strand
CCCTAAAATTGGAAAAAATATGATTTTTTTTGCGTAAAATCGTGATTTTTCACACGAAATACACCAAACATTTTCGCGCCTCCCTCCGCTCGGCGCGATTTTTTTTAAGGTGTGCGCCCCCCCCCCTAACTTGAAATCCTGGATCCGCCCCTGAAAGTGACGGGGATAATCTAGTTTTATGGGCCAATACAAACATAAAAATTATCAATGAAGTGTCAAGAAACATTTCTTATTGAAATTTACAGTTCCTGGTAATATAATATTTATTAAAACTGAGGTTCGGATTCCGTCAGCCTATATATAGGCAACCTTAGCCATTTTATTTAGACCCCTTGGTTTGCTAGCTTGCCGCTCGAATTTGAATTTGAATTTTGGTGTTTAACGCCACTTTCAGCAATATTTCAGCTATATCATGACGACCAGTTTTAGTGGTGGAGGAAGCCGGAGTACCCGGAGAGAACCACCGGCCCTGGGTAAGCAACTGGTAAACCTTATCACATGCGGCTGCGAGTCGAGTGCACCCTTTTTTGTAATTTACAAAGCCGGGCGCGAACCCACGCCGTATTGCTGATAAGCTTGTACGAGTTGTTATATAATCCAACTACCTAACTCATTGAGCCACCCGGACCTTTTTACAAAAAGATGTGTGCAAAAGTAACGCCTTGTATACCATTTCAGTACAAATAATGGAGTCTTGAACAGTATTACATGTATTTTCAATTCCTTGTAAGTCGACAGTGTCAACTAATTTGAAAGATTGATTGATTGGTGTTTGACGCCAACATTAGCAGTATTTCAGCTATATCGTGGAGTGATATTTTTTTTATTTTTTTTTATAAAATAATAATTAGATATTTTGAGGTAACTTTTAGTGGGCATAACTATATTATCATCATGCATCCAATAAGTGGTGAGAGAAAATACAACCATTCGGTTCAGTTTGGCCAATTTCGCTACTACATCTGAGGTCACGGAACCATGCGAAGTTTGCCGATTGAAAATACAACCACAGTGTGGTTGTTTATGGTGTTTAACGCCACTTTCAACAATATTTCAATTATATCGTGGAGGACAGTTTTATTGGTGTAGGAAACCGGATTACCCGGAGAAAACCACCGACCGGTCGTAATTGAGAGTGTGGGTTTTGTACATGTAAGTATTATTTGCAACCAGTCTTTGCTCTATCTCCTTAATGTTGCATGCTTAGCAAAGAAGCATCATATACAAATTTTATAGTCTTTGGTTTGACCAGATCGGGACTCGAACACACGATCTACCGCACTCGAGTTGGACACGCTGACCATTACACCGCCGATGCGGTTCTTCCCATATATGAATGGGTCACCAATAACTGAATAATATACGAATGAGTATGTATTTTTCGTACTTTGATATATGAATGGGGGTGCTTGTTTTAGTATCAAGGGACGCCACTGTACCTAACATTTCCTCAATTAACACCCCACCCCGTGAGAAAATGTTCAGAGGCGTAGGAGCCATGGCACAAGGGGGCATGTGCTACCCCATTAAAAACCTTTTTGACAACAAATTTAGAAACAACTGAAATTTGAGCATGGAAGCAGAAAATGTGCAGTAAATTACGATAATTAAGGCCATAAATGTATGCTTAGAAGCCATGTGACCTTTTTTGTGTTATACTTGCCCCCAACTTTTCAGTCCACCTCAAAAGTTTGCCCCACTTTCCGGTACACTTTAAAAAAAAATTGCCCCACCCTCTTTCGGGTCCACCGTAAAGGTTCCCCTATGTACTTTCCGGTCCGCTCCTACGCCTCTGAAGTTGTGTGTACACATATATGTGGTTTTCTTACCGTTTATTTCATAAGCTCTGCTCCCAGTACAAATGTGCGATATATACAATGTACTGAATAATTTTCCATTATGAAAGTATATGAATGGGAACACTCTAGTTTGTGTATAGAAACATGCTACAAACATTCTGTCTACGAGATCGATGAGGAGATTAAAAACTATTCATTTCAACACGAAATTTAATAATGTTGTTTTATTAGGGATGTATTGTTTTCGGTTCAGGTATTTATTTACATTGTGTACGTGTTTTATTTCATCTATTCACCTTCAACAGTGTCAAATGGCCACCCCTTAATTTACGTTATCTACACGAAGAAAGATTGCATATAATCATGTGATATTTGTTGGAAATTAATATTCATTTATGCAAATACCAAGTGGTATTATATTGAATGGTATGCTAATGAGGCTGTATTCATGATAAACAAAAGAATGAAAATGAATTGATTAGAAGACTTCGTTGACTGTATTTGCCTAGGAATTTATGGGTACACATAATCAGTATTTTTTATTCAAACTTTACCTTCTTCTTTCGCTTTGTAGACAAACGAGCGATTTATCGATGGTATAATCTCATTCGCACATGCCCACGTGAATGTGACTGCCTTTTCCATTGGGAGCATCTGGCTCGGGATAAAATACTAATATCCGCCAATCCATGTTAAAACTCAAAACACATTCTGGGTTCCATGATTTATTTCTTAATTAGAGTTATCGCCCTTTGGTTGGTTGGTTGGTTACTATTTCCATGCAACGTATGCGCATTTTATACAAACATAAGAAACAATGGTCGGCATGTTTTTAAATTGGTTAATTATGTAGAAACTCTGGTCTTTGATATATATTTTCGAGGTCGTGATCGGCTGGTAGTTGGATTTATAACTACCCTATCACCACTAACGTTGTGAGTTCGAATCTCGGTCAGGAGAGCTGTTCTCGATACAACGTTGTGTGATAAAGTTTGTCAGTGATTTGCGGCAGGTCGGTGGCTTCCTCCGGGTATTCGAGTTTCCACCACTAATAAAGCTGACCGTCACGATATAGCTGATAAATAGTTGAAAGTGGCGTTAAACACTATACCCTACCCCTCTCAAGTAATTTGGCTTTTTGATAAAACTAAATACTTGAAACAATTTTCGCAGTGAACTAATTTGTCCTGTCAAGTCGAACCACTCATCAGGATAACTTGTCTAGACAAGTGGATTACTACTAATTTTTCCTGTTTCTTGTCAGGTCGAACCACTCGTCAGGATAACTTGTCTAGACAAGTGGATTACTCGTAATTTTTCCTGACAAGTCGAACCACTCATCAGGATAACGTGTCTAGACAAGTGGATTACTAGTAATTGTTCCTGACAAGTCGTAAAATTAAAATAACTAACTATCAAGTAGAATATTTTATCATGGATGTAAAAGAACATGAGAGACTATCCAACTTAAAATTTACACTGAGTACACAAATAAAAGTAACCTTAAACAGCGCTTTTATTGCTCTTCGACATTTCACAATCACTTTTAAGTTCTTCAATAATGAGCATAACTCGCATAATACAAATGAGTGTGAAACGGACCCAAACTCCGGGCAGTTTTCGTATCCTCTTCCGAACATGGTTTTCCCTCTGGATACAACTACAAAATCCGGAGTTTGGATACAACTAGTGCAGAGTATTGTGCGGATCGGAGCTGGAACCGCAAGGGAATTTGAAACGGCCCCTACCTAGTTTGCAAACATTGAGCGGTATTTATCGATTTGATGTTATTTGGTGCATAAACTTTTACTTAGTATTTCCCNCCTACGGGTAGTAAATATCATTTTTTCGGAAAATGTCCAATATGGCGGTAATCGGGTCATTAACCAGGCCTGATTCAGCCTTTACCTGACCCCGATAACAACAACAAAAATCCGAGGGGTCACGAGTACCAGACTAGTAATAGTAATAAAGTACCAGACTAAATAGTCCTTAGCTTGAAGCAGGGGAGATAAGTCATCAGTGTCTATCGCAATCGTAACTACTTGGCCATTCTCGCTACCCTGCCAATACGGGACTTCGGAGTTAAAAAGTCTTTTGTAAAGGAGGTAAAAAAGGACTATTTTATTTCCCGCCGTTGGACGTTTTTTCATATGGCTGCCGCGGGCGTTGCCAACGAACGACGCAGCATTTGAGTATCTCAGCTGCCAATCGATGCATTGATGCAGGAAAATATTTAAATAAAATAATACCCACAGCTATTTATGTATTTTTTCTAATATGACAAATAATAATTGGTTTGTCTGTATATTATGTTACTGTAAATCTAACATTGATACTGGGAAAATACCTTCGTAAAAAAAAGAAGTACGTTTCTTTTAATGCGACAACTAAAATCATAAAATGTCAATCATTTTCATTAAATATAGTCTGCTCAATTTTGTTTTTCATAAAGCAGGTAATATTACACCTGAAATGTTCAGTGTCATCTACGGTAACTAAATTTGAACATTGTCAAATACATCCGATGCGGCGATATTGCACAATATAGCAAAGTTTCTTTATCTACAGTTTCAGCTTCTGATGAATAATCCTAACCTAGCCAGGCAATGATAAGTGATAACATAGAATATGAAATTAACACGCAACCACTACCCAGTAAGGTATATAAGGGAAAGTTTTTTTTCTCTACTGATAATGACAGCTATTTGTAACAAAGGGCGGCAGCCATTTAAAAAGAGTGTCCAGAAATGAGACCCGGATGTACACCTTATGTACTCTTCACGGGAAAGAGCTAGATACGGGACATAACTCTTCCACTAACTCCGAACTGTCGTATTGTTGGGAGATGTCCCGTTCCCTGTACACAGGAGATAACTGGTACCAGTTCCATAACGAGCATGTATTTGTTAACAGTGGTCGGTTGCAGTCCGTTGCCAAGCAAATTTTCCAATCTAATAACTATTATCTTCAATTTTACGTGCGGCTATCAAAACACCAGTCCGTTGACAAATCCGTTGTTCTATTGTTCCCTCTTAAATTATGGGACCGTCGTGGTCGTGATCGTATGGTAGTTGGATTTACAACTACCTGTGCAATCAGTGCATATCACCACTAAAGTTATGACTTCGAACTCCGTTCATGGCGAGGTGTACTCGATACAACATTATGTGATAAAGTTTGTCAGTGACTTGCGACAGGTCGGTGGTTTTCTTTGGGTGCTTCGGTTCCCACCTCCACCTAAAACTGACACCCACGAGAACTGAAATATTGTTGAAAGTGGCGTTAAACACAATAACCCAAACGCCTCTAGATGACATCTTACTTCTGTCTTTGACAGAAATATACTTCAGAAATAGTTTCAAAAATGGTACGGAGAATTATCTAATTATAGATAAGTTTATCGCCATTATTTCTATAATCAACAGAAACAATACGATCTACTCCTCTGATAAACTTTTATATTCAAAAAACAGATGAAAAGACAATAAAATGAGATCACATCGTTCATCTTGAAAACGAATATCCCTCAAATTAAACAAACTACACAAATCTCACTGAATGGTGTCAATCTAGTTCCTGGTATGAAGGTTTTTATTTTTGTTTGTTTATATACATTGTATATGTTTAACAGTTGGCGATTCTATTATCAAGAGGGGAGGGTTGGGAGTCTATTATCAAGAGGGGAGGGTTGGGAGTCTATTATCAAGAGGGGAGGGTTGGGATTCTATTATCAAGAGGGGAGGGTTGGGAGTCTATTATCAAGAGGGGAGGGTTGGGAGTCTATTATCAAGAGGGGAGGGTTGGGATCCTATTATCAAGAGGGGAGTGTTGGGCTCCTATTAATTGGTTTAACCACGCCACATTTTTGTGCCTGTCTCAAGCCAGTACCCGGATTTCTAACATCACATAGAGTGGTATTTTTGTGATCAATTAGCGGTTGTCTTATAAGGAAGCAGGAACTGGTTACCATTCGCGAGCACCCGAGTTCATCCTCTGTTTTGTTTTTTGTTTTTTTGTTGTTTTTTTTTTGTTGGATCCGTGTTGCTTATCTTTTTAGTTTTTGTGTTGAGCTATTACTGTCTTGGCACCGGTGTTCGCGCATCCGGTGAGTTCGCGCATACGTATTGTACATGTAAAAATTGCAAAATCATTGGAAAAGTTAAGATGGAGACTACTGGTGTGTGAGGATTAATTCTAATTATATTAAAAGATATCATTATGCTTTCAAATTTGAGCTTATTTTGAAGTAATAGGTATAAACTTCAATTTCGAAAACGTTTAAAATAAAATCTTTCCTTTATTCATTTTAAGAACCATCCAAAGTATGCATGCGCGACATCACCGGACGTTGCAACATTTGTCAAAAATCGAGGGTTGGTTTGTTTACACTTCGTTTTCACTGAAATTTTAAAAGTTGTAGAGGAATCCGGATAAAGACCATAAAGATAATACTTCAATGTATTTGAGGATGATTTAAATTAATTCAATAAAATGTTGGCAAGCTGTGAAATTAACCACTGAACCCTTAGGTTCGCGAACACACCGGACGGCTCTGTAAGTGTCTTTTTGTTCTGGGTTCCGTGTTGTGATGTTCGTTACGATTTTCGCATAAAACGATGTTCTGTTCGTCTTTACATCCAGTTGTTTATAGGAGGATTCAAGTCTTATTTACGTTATAGTGGTGTCCAACAAATATTGTGTTGTGTGTGTGGTTTTTTTTTTGTTTTTGTTTTTTTTTTTGTCTTCGTCTTATGTGCCCAATATTGCCAATTTCTCTGGATTGTCCATTCTTGTTTGCCCCTTCGGTTTCTCAAACGTTTATTTTAAAGGCCGCCTGTTGATATTGGTGGAACTGTTGACCGTCACTATCTATTCTGTTCATAACATGTAATTATAGAGGGGCTAAACCAGGTAATGCATTTTTAAACTCTCCAGAAGAAATAGATTCTGTATATTGTCATTCCCATTAACATTATATTAACATATTAGTATATTATAGAGATGTACAATACTGGTAATACACTAGGAAGAATTAATTTGTATGGATGTCCAGCCTGAAGCACACATATCATTACTTATTACTGTGATAAATATGGCGTGCGGTTGTCCAATGTCGTGACATATTGACCTGAAATGAATCAACTTCAGAGAGAGAGAGAGAGCTACATTAAATATTATAGGCTTGCATTGAAATTTCAGGATATTTATCTCAGTCTCTATACGCGGAGAAATTTTATTTCACAAGTGCACTTTAATTTTACACGTATTTGTTTTGTAGGGAGTTCATGTCTTATCTATGCTATTTGTACTTATTTACTTATACTGATGTATAAACCGATTTCCATACCGGATGTTCTTTTCGTTTAGCAATAACATGATAGGTGGCACTAATGGAGGAGAAACTGCCTCCCTTCCTGAGTTCATCCCCCAGGGTATGTTGGATTCACGTTGCTCAATCTTAAGGCTGTTTGTAGTGTTTTGTTGATCATGGATCATTGCTTATCTCTTTGGGTCTTTTCCTTGTGTTGTCTGTCATTCTTCGAATTACGTCTACTGATTACCATTTCACCAAGAGAGGAGGTTTGGACTCATAGTTTAACCCCGTCACTTTACATTGAAGTCTTGTACCAATAAAAACGTAGATATCGGTATCTAATTTAGTGCGCACAACGCATGTCTGGAAGAACCTTCATCATCTACGCTCAATGTCAAAAAAACGGAAAGCCAAATAATCAAAAGTCTCTGGTTCCAGGAGCAAAAAAAAAAACAAAAAAACAAAGGGTCTAAATATGATTTTTCGATTAGATTTTGGAACTATTCCGACAGTGTGGTATTTTTTAGTTTTTCATTTAATTACTGAAAACACGCACATCTATCGTATTTTTCCTCGTCATTATAGGGGGCCCGGGTGGCTCAATGAGTTAGGTCGTTGGATCTAACAACTCATACAAACCCGTGAAACCTATTACCAATACGGCGTGGGTTCGCGCCCGGCTTTGTAAATTACAAAAAAGGTGCACTCGACTCGCAGCCGCAAGTGATAAAGTTTACCAGCCCATGGTCGGTGGTTCTCTCCGGGTACTCCGGCTTCTTCCACCACTAAAACTGGTCGCCATGATATAGCTGAAATATTGTTGAAAGTGGCGTTAAACACCAAAAATCAAAATAAAAATCAATCGTCATTATAATTATTCCCAATTTAATACCAGAACATGTGCGGTGTATTGTATAGTTTTTGTTCTGAATAATACTTTATAATATATATATTTGTCAGCTCAAAGATCTAATTTTAACACTGTCTGGTTTAATTTTCAGGCGTGACATTTTTAAAACGAGAACTAAACCATAAAGTTTGTATATGCCATGGGCACTTTCCATGTACAAAGGCACCAATAAGTCTTGCAACATGTGTAATCTATGTAATCTATGTAGAGTGATTAAAGCCCTGGTATCCATATTTGATATCTAAGTCTTCGTTCTAAAATAGGTAGCCACAATGTATGGTCTACAATGGAATGGTGTTGTGTTGGTCGTTGCTTTTAGTGCTTTAGGACGGACTGTTGATCCACTTGGTTAGTAAATTTAATATTTTAGTAACAATCGGGATGACTTATTTTAACTAGAATTTGAAAATTAGCAAAGATAACCTTATCAAACAAAGAAATATATTTTCAATAGTAAAGAGTATAATTCAATCTTGCACCGTGGCGAAACTAGAAGTATAGAACCATTTATTTGGATCCATCAAGCTAGTTTAACCCCGCCACTTTTTATTGAAGTACCTGTACCAAGACAGGATAGTAAGATGTCATGTATACGTTTTAGGAGTATTGATTTTGCCGCTGTTTCTACGATTTTTACATTAGATTTTGAGACTGTTATGACATTATATAGTATTTTTCGTTTTTCATTTAGTTACGTGATTGTGGGTTTGGGTTTGTGGTGCTTAGCGCCACTTTCACCTATATTTCAGTTATATCGTGGCGGTCAGTTTTATTGGTGGAAGAAACTCAACAATATTTCAGTTATATATCGTTGTGGTCAGTTTTATTGGTGGAGGAAACCGGAGTATCCGCAGAAATCACCGATCTGTTACGTGATTGTGTATTTGAAACTACATGTATAAAATTTTCATTTCTGTTTAATTTAGAATCATATAATGTGGACCACAATAAGGTGTCAATATCTGGGATTTCATCTGGTGCTGTTATGGCAACACAGATGCACGTGATTCATTCAGCAGATATTATGGGAGTTGGAATTATCGCTGGAGGTAAGAGTTGCAATGTAAAAGTAAAAGGGACGTAGAATCAGGGGACGGTAGTGACAAGGAGGTGAGAGGGCACTTTTTTTTGCAAAAATTTAAGAAACAGTGGAATTTTTAGTATGGAAGAAAAATAAAATGTATATTGTCTAGTTATCCAAGGGAATAAAGGTATCTTTGAACCTAAAGTGCTTTTTTGTTTAACAGATTTACAACCCCCATACTTTCTGGTCACCCCTAAAAGTTGTCCCACCACTGTCCGGTCCACTTACAAAACTTGCTCCCTCCACTGTCCGGTTCACTGCTACACCACTCAGTAATGATGTCTGTTATGTACATGTAGTATGTGACTGCCTAAACAGAGGTACAAACGTACTGACAGTTATCTCTAATCTTTATACAGATATGCATAAGAGAGAAAGAGTTATCATATGTTCTAAGTTCTAAAAACAATTCGTAGATGTCGAAATTAGTGCGAACGACACATGTTTTGATTAACCTTGGAACGCTCAAAATCAAAAGATCGAAAAGCCAAATAATTTAAAATAAGACAGGCAAATACCTTCCCTCATAGACCCATGCCAGCACACACATGAACAGAGGTGTTCCGCGTATTCGTGCGATCCCCCTACAAAAAAAACGCCTTAGAAAAATAAGATGGACTATTCAAGTCGAATTTTCGGTTGAATTAGGACTGTTAACATCAATATTTTGGTTGAATTAAAATATGGAAAAAAAGAAATATGAATTACATAAAAACACATGTTTTTACCTTTAGTGCCATTTGCCTGCTCTGGTGGAAGCCTTGTAGGTGCTTTAGCCTGTATGAATGCTCCTGGCGCGGAATCAGTATCGGCCCTTGAACTGCTGACTTCTTCCGGAGCTTTTCTAGGAACTGTTGATTCACCATATCACATGAGACATGACAAGGTATACATCTTCAATGGAAAATCTGATACGGTTGTTAGACCAGGTAACTATACAATTGTGTAACTAGATTATCACGACGGGTGCCACTAGTGGAGCAGGAACTACTTACCCTTTCGGAGCACATGTGTTCATCTCCGGGTTTTAGTGGGGTTCGTGTTACTCGATCTGTAGTCTTATGTGTATGTTTTGTAGATCGTTGTTTGTCCATTTGTACTTTTTCTTTTGGCCATTGTGTTGTCTGTTCTTCTTCGATTTACGTATTCTGATTATCCCTTTGGTATCTTCAAACTCTTTAGAAGTGGTATATGTTGTAAGACAATGTAAATAATTAACGGTCTAGGATGGAAGAAGTACAAAATGTATATGGTTAACGTTAAACGCCTGTTTCAAGAAATTTCAGTTATATAGTGGCGCTCAGTTTAATCGGAGTACATAGAAAAAAAACACCGACCTGCCCTATATTACTGAACAATTTGATTAGATAAAGCTAAATCAAGTAGTGACCTCGTTATAGTATGGCATTGTATTTGATAAAGTTGTATAAAGCAGTCACCCTGTCAGTGTTTGTAGTCGACTTATCAAATTAAGTGGTGATAGGCTCAAATTAAAAAGGAGAAGACAATCCATACTATCATACCAGACTGGTTCCCTGGCTAGATATATATCATGCATATCCATACATCAAGATGGATGGGTTCCAATGCCATCTTCATTTTGGAATGGAGATTGTACTAAATTTAGAAATTATGACGTCATCGATATATAAATATAATATTAGGAAGTCGCTGTTAGAGTACTCGCCTCAAGTGTTGTTGATCGAGGATTCGAGTCCCGATCGGGTGAAACCACACACTATGAAATTGGTATTTGTTGCTTCGCCAAAAAGTGTGCAGCTTTGGATAGTAAGGGCAGAAACTGGATGGCTCAGAATCCTGATAATACGTCACAGGGGAGCAAAATGTCTACCATAGACTGTTTTTTGTCAGTGAGCTAGCACGATAGAGATCACAAATTAAGCTTGTTTTGGCTAGTCCCAAATATAGACATCATCATCATCTCATCTTAATGTAACTTGTTCTCGCCACTGAAAAATTGCTCACTTGACATTAAAGGGGTACCATACACTACAGGGAGATAACTCTGTAAAATCAGTTGAACGTTTTGATCATATGATGTTTGTATGCAGATTTCAAGCATCTCGGTGATCAAAACCACAGCGAGAAAAGCTGCTATGTGGCTAGTGAAATTATAGCTCTGAGTCTGTTGGTTGGAATTTGTTAAAATTTTGATATTTATTACAGTGGATATATTCAAACACACTGCCAAAAAAAATTAGAAAATTAAACGAGCAGATCAAATTTTACCTGAAGTGTATGGTACCACCTTAAGCAAAGGCCATACACTCACTCACCCACACACTCCATTCTTATTACAGGGAATGGACTAAATATTGAGAAGTACTATAACCACTACGTTCAACATTCTAATGTTAAAACAGTATTTAATATAAATTCTGAACATTGTATGGTAAGTAAATCAACTTGTGTATTTTATCATCAATTTCTAAGTATCCCTTAATAAAAACGTCTACAGTTCCTAAATGATGTAATCATTATCAAACATACGGTTCTCCTCTCGCAAACATATGTGGTTTGGCTTGGCTTGGTTTATGGTGTTTAACGCCACTTTCAACAATATTTCAAGTATATCGTGGCGGTGGGTTTTACCCGGAGAAAACCACCGACCTGTCGCAAGTCACTGACAAACTTTATCACATAATGCTGTATCGAGTACACCTCACCATGAACGGGGTTCGAACTCACAACTTTAGTGGTGATAAGCACTGAGTGCACATGTAGTTATAAATCCAACTGCCATACGATCACGACCACGATGGCCCCTCAAGCATATGCGACCTTAGTCGATTTTGCTTTAAGGTTAAGCCGACCTTAAAATTATATACATGTATACATTTTGGCTTAGGTTTACTGATTTTGTTTCTGCCTCTCAGTGTTATCTACATACACGTAAATACTGTTTTAGATTGTTGCTTGGTCAAGCACCACTGATGAAATGTCATACAACGTACATGATTTTGTTTACCAATCCTGTTAAAGTACACGTGCACTTAAATCAATTGTTGATGCAAGTTAATGATGTTGATATATAGCAAAACACTTTATATTGATACCTGTCTAACTTGAACATCATTAGGACCGATATAGTTGTTCTGAATAGACAGGTGTTCGGGTTAGACAGGGCATATTCGCTTCAATTGTTGGCAATGATATCACATGTGAGATTGGATTAGGAAAGGCTTATTGTGTGTTCAGTTTAGATTTGATTTAGTGTTTTATTTTTGGTGTTTAACGCCACTTTCAACAATATTTCAGCTATATCATGGCGACCAGTTTTAGTGGTGGAGGAAGCCGGAGAGAACCACCGACCATGGGCAAGCAACTTTATCACTTGCGGCTGCGAGTCGAGTGCACCTTTTTTGTCATTTACAAAGCAGGGCGCGAACCCACGCCGTATTGGTGATAAGCTTGTATTAGTTGTTAGATCCAACGACCTAACTCATCGAGCCACCCGGATCCCCTGTTCAGTTTAGACAAGAGTAAAAAAATGCAGGAATAATACTGCTCTTCATCTTTAAAACAGTAATTGAATATAAATATCGTAGCATTGTTGAGAACAAACATTAGAGAATACCGAAGAGGCAATCAAAAAATGGACAATCCATAGCAAATGGCAACATAGTGTTCACAAGACGAAGACAAACAACACAAAAACACAACACAATATGTGTTGGACACCACTATACGTACACAAACACAAATAAGGTAAATAAGACATGAGCCTTCCTACAAACAACTGCTAGTAAAAGCGGTTTGATTTGGTTGTATGGTGTTTAACGCGACAATATTTCAGTTATGTCATGGCGGTTAATTGTATTGGTTGTACACGGAGTATACGGAGAAACCCACAGACCTGCCGAACCGAACATGACACTTAATATATTATTTTTACATATTAATTTGTTGTAGCCCACAGAGAACTACGGCGGTCCCTGTGACGTACTCTCTACTACAAATTATCTAAACAACTGTGGGTATAACGCAGCATATGACCTACTGAACTTTATCTATGGAGGCGATCTGAAGGTCAGAATCTAAAAATAGATATAAAAAGGGCAGTTATAAAGGTTGAGACAGACATTATCGCTAGGATTGTAGCGAGTCCGATAGTAAGGGCTTTCATTCTAGTGAAAATACTGATATATATCAAGACTGACATTAATGTTTTTACTGGTCATTTCATAATAATGTTATTGATGTCACACTTGAAACCATCCCCTGTTTTTAGTGGGGCTCGTATTGCTGATTCTTTAGTTTTCTGTGTAGCATTTTATCTTTATTCGGCAATTATGTTGTCTGTGTTTCCTCTGATTACCCCTTTGGTATCTTCAAACTTTTCTTACAAACGATAAATCAAAAGAAGATTACCGGGATTGACCTTTGGATGGATGTTTTGAGTGATAAAGGTAAAATGAAAGACTACGGATATAGTTGGATTAGCGTGCCTAGCATCGGCAAATCAACAACTATTCTTAGCAAACTATTACTCAGTAGGAGTCAATTACAGTTTCCCTTTACAGGAGAGTGGCATCCGGAACTCCTCGCCCCTTTCCCCAAGTGTTTTCACTTGGGGAAAGGCGCGAGGAGTTCCGGATGCACTATATGTGGAACTTATTTACATCGCATCATAAGGGCGAGTTATATATTTTTGTTCGTTTCCAAAAACTTTGCCTAGCAACGGAAAACCAACAACGATTCTTATCAAACTGTTACTCATTAGGACCCCAAAAGAGGTTCCTTTTACAGGTGAGTGCCATACGTACGAGGAGCAGAGTTACGTCCCGTTATAAGGGCGAGTTGTATATGTTTTTTGTCTCGAAAACTAGCCAACATCATATCGCCTCTAGGAGGGTTTGTACCCTCCATAGGTAAAACTGTATTCCACATCTATATCCCTGGATTTCTTCGACGAAAGGGTTAGGGCTATGGTGTTTAACGTCACTTTCAACCATATTTAAGCATTATTGTGATAGTAAGTTTTCTTGGTGGAGAAAACTGGAGTACCCGTAAAACACCCACCGACCTGTCACATGTCACTGACAAACTTTATCACATAATGTTGTATCGATCGAACTCTCAACTTTAGTGATGGTAGGCCCAGATTGCAAAACAGGTAGTTGTAAATCCAATTACCATACGATCACGACCTCAGCGGGAATGTTATGATTTTGAGGTGATAACAATAACAGAAATAGAACAGTGTTTCGTTTCATTCAGCTGTTAATAATTATAAAATTTGATGACAGACCCACCCATGATATTGTGACGTCAATTTATTGATGAGCAGTAAGCCTTGTGTAATGTAGGAGGCACACATGCTTTGTTTATATAGTACTGAAATAGAATGTTATGTCTCACTTCTCCAACCTTTAACACTTTAATTCTAAATTTAAATTTTCCGATTGATCAGTGCACTTTATTGAACTGTCAAAATTGTTCTTACAAATTACAAGATCGGAACGTGGTCGTCATTGCGCAATCATTGATGTATGATAAATAAGATCTATTTTTTAAATATGATGTCAAATCCATTGATGACGTATTTGTTTTGTTACATCATTAGTTTAATTTATCTTGCTGTGAGATCTATATATGGGTAACATACCGGTATTGTATACTAATGCAGTAATTAATCATAAAATGACAAATGTATCCGGTGATCTGAATATCGACCAAAGGTCAAGTAGAGTTCAACTACATGATGTCGTTTATTGTTACGTGGTTTTATGACGTCAGGTGAGGGGTATTTCACCTACGTTCATAATGTAATCAAGATTTTCAAAGCTTAAGCAATTTTCATTGGATCAATTGAAATGTTATTTGAATAGTTAATTTACAAATGCTAAAATTACACATTGAATAAAACATTTCAACCAATTCGTCAGTCTGAGAAAAGCATCAAATTAAAATTCAACCTTTTATTTTTATTTATTACAGAAACCGACCGGAAGTACTCAGCAAAGTGGACAGGTATTGTAGCATCACACTTAGCTTCTTCCTATGTTAGTATTTTGCTCTGACATACCGTATGCCATTTCCGTTTATAAAACTAGTGTAACACCGCCACCTTTTAATTGAAGTGTCTGTATCATGTATTTGTGTTCTGAGGGGTATCGATTTTTCTATTGACTTTTGGAATTATATTTTAGGTAAGAAGAGCTTAAAGATACCAAAGGGGTAATCAGAATCCATGAATCGAAGAAGAACAGACAACACAATGGCCAAAAGAAAAAGTACAAAAGGACACACAACGATCTACAAAACATACTCATAAAACTAAAGATCAAGTAAAGCGAACCCCACTTAAAACCGGGGGTGAACTCAGGTGCCCCGGAAGGGTAAGTAGTTCCTGCTCCACTAGTGGTACTTCATCCGATGTTGGCTATTCTGTTTTAGGTAGTAAGCTTTTGTTCCCTAATTCGCTGCTATTTATTTGGATTTCTAATCTTTTGACTTTTAAGAGTACCTGATGATGGGTATTTCAGAAACGTGTCGTGCGCACTAAGCTTTATATCTACAGTCTCATGCCAAAAGTATTGCAACAAAATGGCGGTCGGTGACGTCGATTCTCACAGCTCATCTCATTGATGTAGCATTTTGCAATGAATATAACAATGAACACCTAAATAAAAACATCAACACTCGGAACAAAACATTATTTTCCTGTTAATATTTCAAGGATGAGTGAGGCTGTAAGCGTACTTTTATTCCGGCGTGTAGAATTTCCGGTTAAGGTTAGCATGGAAAAAATAACCTAGTGCAATAATTCCTCTGGAAATTATACACTAGTGTAACTTGTCCTCTGGAAAGAATACACTGGTGGAAAGAACACACTGTTACAAGGCCATCGGATATTTTATGCATAACTAATATTATACATATAACAACTTCTGTGTTACGAAGATCAAATATATATCATGCAATAATGTTCAAGATTAGAATGTTCATTATGACTGTGTGTATGTGAGGGTTGCCATTTTACTGAGTTGTGGAACACATTTCCATGACCACATAATTTCACTAAGAGTGGATAGTTCTGCCAATAAAAGTAGTTTAGCCCCGCCACTTGTTTCATTAAGCGATCATTTTATACGTGTGCTGATGGCATCAATCTTGCCTCTGTTTACGATTTCGCAATTGGATTTTCGAATTGTTCTGACAGTTAATTTGCTTTGTTTTTTTTTTTATCTTAGTGTTTGCTCTGTCAGTTTACTGGTGACTGGTTCTGTTCGCATTGTGTGTTTGTCTTTTTACGTCTGCATTGTTCTGTTTATTACCTTGGTATTGTTATCTGAGATTTGTTTGTGGTTTTGTATTTTTACACTTCGAGTTCTGTTTATTACCTTGGTATTGTTATCTGAGATTTGTTTGTGGTTTTGTAT
>MJUT01015982.1:248600-288749 GCA_002080005.1 Gigantidas platifrons | reverse complement strand
TTCGCGTTCTGTTTATTACCTTGGTATTGTTATCTGAGCTTTGTTTGTGGTTTTGTATTTTTACATTTCGCGTTCTGTTAACACGATTTGTGTTTTTGTCTTATGGTTGTCGGCTTCAATTGTTTATGGTTTTGTCTTTTACCTTTGTCTCGCTCTGTTTACATGGTTTTGTCTTTTACCTTTGTCTCGCTCTGTTTACACGATTTGTGTTTTTGTCTTATGGATGTCGGCTTCAATTGTTTATGGTTTTGTCTTTTACCTTTGTCTCGCTCTGTTTACATGGTTTGTGTTTTAGTATGTTTACCTTAAACAAACTCCGTTCAAATTGGTTGTGCCTTTGACATTTTACTACATCAACGTTCTCTCTCTCTCTCTCTCTCTCTCTCTCTCTCTCTCTCTCTCTCTCTCTTTGCCATGAACGTGCTCTGTTCACATTGTTCTTCGTTTTCGTCTCAATTTTTTACTTTCAATTGAAAGAATCCTGTTTAATTTATCATAAAGTAAGACAAGTAATCCTTATTGAGGTTCGTATTTTTTCGCTTTTCAATCTTTTCAGCGTACCTGATGAGGGTTATTTCCAGAAATCCGTCGTTCCCACTAAATGTAATACCTACGTTTTATAATATTTTTATTATGAGCGTGCTTGGTGGGGATTGTTCCGGAGACGCGTCGTGTCCGCTGAGTTTGATGTCTACGTTTTTTATTTATATACTTTCGCATATTATTTGTCATCATATATAGCCATGGTGAATCGAAGTAAAATATTTTCAGCCCATTTATACATTATTCTGTTAGTTATAATGTTACAAATCCAATCAAAATAACCATACAATAATTTTCGTATTTATCAAACATTCTATATTACATTGAGTATAGATATGTGGCGGCATTTCTCATTCAATTAATCATAAAATAATGTCTTAATGTATGATTTGAACCCAATAAAACTAGTTTAATCCCGCCACTTTGTATTGAAGTGCCTGTTCCAAGCCAGTCACGTGAACGGTCATGCATTAGTGTGTTAAGGGAAATCGATTTTGCCTCTCTCTCCGATTTTTTTTATTAGATTTTAGAAATGTTCCGACGGTGTGGTATATTTAGTTTTTCACTTTATATGTTTATACAGAAACCAGGTTTTATGTAATATTTAACAACGGTTTTCAGAGTTAAACAGTTAAACAACTAAACACGAAATTGCTTGACCGCTTAATTCGGAACACCGTGCTATAAATGATTTGTACCATGAAGTCATGCAATATCACATCTAGGTAATTAATTATTGCACATCTCCCCGGCCTGAGAGTAGAAAAACTACAACTCAGATTTAAAGTGTGCATATTTCGTATCTGCGTGTATTATGTCATACTTCTAAGCTGTTGCTTGCATTCTGGTATATAGACCAAAAAGATCAAAATATGAAATCATAGATATCAAATTTATTGCGCACGACGCGTTTCTGGAATAACCTTCGTCAGGTACGTTCAAAGACGAAAGGTTGGAGAGCCAAATAATTTAAAAGTTTTGGGTGCAAGTAAACCAAGGGGTCTAAACACGAGAGCCAAAATGGGCTAAGGTCACCTATGCCTGAGTAAGGATAACCTTAATTTAAATACCGGTATAATAATAATAATATTCTTTATTCAATGCTCAATTTTACCCCGAAGCGTTGAAGGCAATATATACAAACAATGTACACAAATCAAACAGACAAAGACATAGTAAGAACGTACAAATAAAATGACAACAAATTGATCTACATTCAAATACAATTACATGTATGCAGCAGTAGAGGAGCCCACTTTCCTCAGTGCTATCGACTTTTTAACGAATGGTACCGTAAACCGCATAATTTGTGATGATGACAGAATTAATTGTATTTTTTTAGCTCTGTCATATTCATTAAAATTTAGGACAATAATACTGTATTCATGTCACGTGCTCTATATAGACGTATAGCACGTGTTACAAATATATCCCTGACCTATTTGATGGTAACAATTGATTAGATGTCAAATACATAAATTATACAAGATAAACTATTACGTAGTAATGTGACGTAGGCAAGTTTAGCATCGACATTTATTAGTGGAATGCCTGTGTAGGATTAAATAGTGTCCGCCGTGAAATATTGTCCTCTGTTACAATTGTTTTCTATGATAAAGTCCGAGGACGGAATAAAGCGCAGACATTACTCCGTTTGGTCTGTTGGGGATTTTTCATTTGAAAAAGATACAATCGGACACCATTGCACATGACACTTATGTCTTAGACCTGTACCAAGTCCTGGAGAGCGAGTGGTCATGTATTTGTAATGAAAACGTAGATATCTAATTTAGTACGCACGACGCGTTTTTGGAATTACCATCATCAGGTACGCTTAAAATCGAAAGAATGGAAAGCAAAAAAACAAAAAAATAAATAAAGTTTTAGGAGCAATAAAACCAAAGGGCCTAGCAACAGGATAGCAACATCGGCTAAAGTCACCTATGTCTGAGGGAGGAGAACCTTAGTTTTATTAATAATTACATTAGGGTTCAGGTTATCGATTTTTCCTCCTTTTGCGATTTTTCTATTGGATTTTGGAAATGTACCGACAGTGTTGTATTTTTTGTTTTTCATATTATGAAGCAACTTTTATATGTGGCGTTGTCGGTTTTGAATTATCCATAATGGTAGCGGGAGGTTTGGCGCCGTAAAATCTGATTCAACCCACCATTTCTTTGGAAATGCCTGTACCATTGTGGTTTTCCCAGTTTACCGGTTGCTGACTGATTTTGTCTGTTTGTTGATTTACGAGTTTCGCCTTTCCCTTTGGAAGATTGCTCGGTGTTCGGTAATTTTGTTATTACCCTTATTTATCTGATATCTTAGTAGTCACCTTTTAAAAATGAAGTCAGTGAGTGATTGCTGTTTAACTCCAAATGGGTAACGAAGCAACTATGTCATGGCGAGAACAAACAACATTTGATGAGGCGATGATAATGTCCGATTTTTACTAGACCAACACGCCTAGTTTTATTTTATTACTTACTTACTACCCGTAATGCAGTTGGCATGTAGGGCAGCAACAAAGGGTCGCCATGCCTTCCTGTCTTTTGCCATCTTTTCAACAGTTTCCCAGGTTTTGTTCCACTTCATTATTTCAGCCTCGACGGTTCTTCGCCATGTATTTCTCGGTCTCCCTCTTTTTCTTTTCCCTTCTGGTGTCCAGTGAAGGGCCACTCTTGTGATGTAATCCTGGTCTTTTCTTATGACATGGCTGATCCATTTCCATCTTCATCTTAATAGTATGGTAGACATTCCGTCGATGTTACACTGCTTCAACAGATCTTCGTTGGATATTTTTCTTGGCCAGAATATTCTGAGGATTTTATAGTGTTAGCTAACTGAAGCAACAGTCCGCTTGTAGATATGTTGCTCCACTCGGACCCATTATCCTGATTTCAAACCAACGACCTGTCCATGCCCTTTCTCCTCAATGCTGCGTGCTTAGTTTAAAAGCAATATATACTAATTTAAGTCTGGTTTGTCTCCAACGTGGTTCCAACCCACGATCTACTGCACGCAAAGCGAGCACGTTAACAATCACCGATGGGAGAAACTTGTATTGCACTTGTAATAGCGTTACATTGGGTGTATATAAATAAACGTTAGAGAATACCGAAGGGGCAATAAAAACAAAGAACAACCCAGAGAAACTGGCAACATAGACAATGAACACACGTTAGAGAATACCGAAGGGCAATAAAAACAAAGAACAACCCAGAGAAACTGACAACATAGACAATGAACACACGTTAGAGAATACCGAAGAGGCAATAAAAACAAAGAACAACCCAGAGAAACTGGCAACATAGACAATGAACACACGTTAGAGAATACCGAAGGGGCAATAAAAAAAGGAACAACCCAGAGAAACTGGCAACATAGACAATGAACACACGTTAGAGAATACCGAAGGGGCAATAAAAACAAAGAACAACCCAGAGAAATTGGCAACATAGACAATGAACACACGTTAGAGAATACCGAAGGGCAATAAAAACAAAGAACAACCCAGAGAAACTGGCAACATAGACAATGAACACACGTTAGAGAATACCGAAGGGGCAATAAAAACAAAGAACAACCCAGAGAAACTGGCAACATGGACAATGAACACACGTTAGAGAATACCGAAGGGGCAATAAAAACAAAGAACAACCCAGAGAAACTGGCAACATAGACAATAAACACACGTTAGAGAATACCGAAGGGGCAATAAAAAAAGAACAACACAGAGAGACTGGCAACATAGACAATGAACACACGTTAGAGAATACCGAAGGGGCAATAAAAACAAAGAACAACCCAGAGAAACTGGCAACATAGACAATAAACACACGTTAGAGAATACCGAAGGGGCAATAAAAAAAGAACAACACAGAGAGACTGGCAACATGGACAATGAACACAACACAATATGTGTTGGACACCACTATGCACAAACAAACACAAATAACGCCATCTTACAAAAAACAGTAAATCACTGTAAAATATAAGGTTTTTTTCTAAAGTTTAGCTTATTTCTCAACCAATAATTTCTACTCATAATATATTCTGTTCACAAGAAAAGAGAATAAATATAACCAATCAAAACTACTCAACCGGGTTAAAATGAAAACAAAAACAAAAAGGTATGTGTTGCTTCTCCGCTAAGCACGAAGCGTTGAGGTGAAAGATAAAAGACTGGTTGGCTCGGAATCAGGATAATGTGTACGAGTGGGGCAACATGTGTACCCGTGGATTGTTGTTTTAGCGAGCTAGCAGTATACAAAACCAACTAATCGTGTTGTTCTACTACAAAGCGGACCTTATCATCATCTCATTAAAAATTTAGATCAGTATGTAATTGTTGATATTTACAGTTGAAGACCTTCGACCAGTCATATTTTTTCCATCTCTCTATCCCGGCTACCTACAGTATGGACACGATAGGTTTTATATATGTACCATCCGGGTGTGCAGATAAACATACAAGTACGTATTGTTCTATTTATAGTTTGGTTTAAAGTGTTTTACGTCACGTTCAACAATATCTCAGTTATATCATGGCGATCAGTTTTATTGATGGAGGAAACCGGAGTACCCGGAGAAAACTAGCGACCTGTCGCAAGTCACTGGCAAACTTTATCACAAAATGGTATATCGAGTACACCTTGCCATGTATGGGGTTCAAACTCACAACTTTAGTGGTGATAGGCATTGATTGCACAGGTAATCTTAAATCCAACTACCATACGATCATGACCACGACGGCCCCATTATATGTACCATCTGGGAGCGTAAATATTCATACATGTTGAGGAATTCAGGTTCCAAACCGCCATGACTGAAACAATATAAATAGATAAATAACGAATCTACTCTAAAAGAGCCTTTTATTGCGGATGGATACTTTATAAAATTAGGGGTGGATTCTTAAAGGGGAATTCTGGTGGAACTAGATTACCAGTTTGAGCGAAAAGCACTATCAAAGAATTCGACTCAAGACATTTTGAGTGTCGGCTTCGAACCAGCATATATAAAAGCACAACTTTGATTGGTTAAACGTCACTAGAATCCAACCTGGAAAATATTCCAGGGTTTGAAAATGATACAAGCGACCAAACACAACTAAGATATAGGAATCTACTCGAACATGACCATGATGTCATTGTTTTTAGAGAATCAAATATTGATTTGCAGAACAACATTCTTCTTAAAAATCGCCATTCAAATCACTTCAGGCCCCGGCGCGACAAAGCTTGAGAATTTACTTAAGTCTGAGAATATTCTCAAATAAGGAAATACTCAAATTTGATTGGCTGAGAGCACAGATTTGAGCAAAAAAGTTTGCTCAGCAAAGAAAAAGTTGTGTGGCATCGGGGCCAGGATACTTTTGGAACAATACACTGTAATGGTCGCCTACATAATTGTTACCGACAATACACCGGCATAAATCAACGTTAGACAAAACTGAAATGGCAAGAACGGATATTCCAGAGACAAGGCGACATTGGGAACAAGACACAGAACTGAGACGAAAAAGGCAGAAAACTAAAACATGGACCCCTCCAAAAAGCCGGGGATAAGTCCAGGTGTTACCCGAAGGGTAATCGTGATCTTATAAGAGGCAATGGTACCCATAGTCAAATCCAGTAAAAGTATGGTCAGTGATAAAGGAAAGGAAAAATATACGCAAATATCAAAATACAAACAAACAAATTGTAGCCAGCAATACATCAGAATAAAATAAAACAATAACACAATTATGTTTCATAATTGACCAAATCCAAGTATAATATTTTCAGAATGCAAACTCCATATTGCGTTGCATGGATGCAACATGGGCAGGTTCGTATATCTTTGGATATTGGTAACCATATTTGATATACTTATTTAAAACGTATTATTTACAAGTAATCATCCATTATGTTGTGTTCTAATTACTGATTACCAAACAAAATGAAAGACAAAACACAGCACTGTCAAAACATTTCCAAATTCCAATAGCAAAATCATAGAAAGAGGCCAAACTGATGCCCTAACACACGAATGCATGACCGCTCACTTTCCTGTCTTGGTAAGACACTCCAATAAAAAAAGGTTGGATTAATTAATTTCTATGGGCCTCTTTAGTGAAATGATGGGGTCATGCAATGCTTTCTACACGCGAGTAAAATGCTACCCCTCACATATATGTAACGATACTATTATGCAGAACGTTATGCATACTATCTTCATGACACAGATGTCGTCATATTAGTTCCATTTCTATGAGAGATCAGCCTTTATAAACTCAAATCAATGCGAATTAAATAATGTTCGTTGAAAAACAGAAATATGAAAACCATTATATGGCACATACCAGTTTGGATATATGTAGGAAATGAGTAATCAAGAGTCGTACATGTAGCAGGACAGACAAAACAATGACTAAATGAAAAAGGGCAAACAATGATCTACAAAATACTACACACACACAAAATTAAAGCTTGATCAGGACTAATACCACTAAAAACTGGGGGTTAATCCAAGTGATTGTGAATGTTTGGTAGTTCCAATCCAAGTAAAGGCGCCCGTCGCTTTGGTCTTGTAGGTTCAGCTACTGAAATATTTCTATGAAAAGATCATCACATTTAGAATTAAATTAAATGCATATCATGGGAAATTAAACTACTTTCATTCAAATACCGGAAAACAGATGTGAAAAAGACATGGTACATTCCAGTTTGGATACATAAGAAATGTTTGAAGATGTGAAAGATATAATCAGAAACCGTAAATCGAAAAAGGATAGAAAATACAATGGCCAAAAGATAAAGGACAAAACAACCATCTACATAACACTACACAGAAAACTATATATTGAGTAGCGCGAACCCCAGGCAATCGAACATGGTAAGCAGTTTCTGCTCCAGTAGTGACACCCGTTGTGCTAGTCTTGTAAGTTCAATAACTTTACTACTTCTATGAAAGATCAGCACTTATAGAACCTATATAAAAAATCATATCAAGACGAAATACATTGTTGTAAATTACTTTCGTTCAAAAAAAAAATGTGAGAAAAAAAACATGGTACATAGCAGTGTGGACATAAATAAGAAAAGTTTTGAAGATGAGAAATGAATAATTAGAAGCCGTTAATCGAAGAAAGACAGATGATACAAGGGCGAAAGGAAAAGACAAACAATGTTTTACAAAACACCATACAGAAAACTAAAGATTATTTTTTTTAATTTGATTTTTGGTGTTTAACGCCACTTTCAGCAATATTTCAGCTATATCATGGCGACCAGTTTAGTGGTGGAGGAAGCCGGAGTACCCGGAGAGAACCACCGACCAAGGGCAAGCAACTGCTAAACTTTCATCACTTGCGGATGCGAGTCGAGTGCACCCTTTTTGTAATTTACAAAGCCGGGCGCGAACCCACGCAGTATTGGTGATAGTCTTGTATGAGCTGGTAGATCCAACGACCTAACTCACTGAGCCACAAGAGCCCCACTACAAACCGGAAGAGTAAGTAGTTCCTGTTCTACAAGCAGCACCAGTCGTATTGCCATTGTAAATTCTATTACTTAGCCATTTCTATGAATCACTTGTAAGCTATGATAGAACTGATAATATATTGTTATGAACTTCCTCCTCTCTAGACATTACATCAACGAAGACTACATTAAACATGCTGGATACAACGAAGTGGGAGAACTCAATAATATCATCATCCTATACCCCCAAGTCATTCCGATTGTAACCAATCCGAATGGATGCTGGGATTGGTTTGGCTACACGGGAGCATTTTTTGGTAAGTAAATATGACACCATTAGACATAGTTCTATTTATAAGCATTTTGATTTACATGTATTTGATTGGTTTAAAAAGTGACAAACAAAAAATACCTCACTGACAGAAGAGTTCCAACATTTAATAGGAAAATCGTAGAAGCTGAGACAAAATCGATAACCACTCACTCTGACGGCTGGGTATAGATACTTGTATTGAACATAGCGGGGTTAAATTACGCCTACCCTCTTCGTGAAATGATGCTGTCATGCAAGTGCTTTCCACGTGGTGTGAGTACAATGCCGACCGTCCCATGTAACTACGTCAGTATAATACATAATATTGTTTTTGTTGTTGTCCCAAAAGTCATTTCTGATGGGATGATGATTACATCTGGGTTTTTTTCTAGATCGACTTGCTAAACTTTAATATTGCTAGATCACTACAGATACTAAGTGGTTTTCGTCATCTATGCTTTAATTATCGATAGTGTAATGGTTTGCGTGTTCGCCTTGAGTGCAATAGATCATGGGTTCAAGCTCCGTTCCAGTCAAGCCTAGGACTATAAAATTGGTATTGGACTCAGCTTTAATGAGTAAGGAGCAACACTGATTGGCTTTGATTCAGGATAATGTGCCCAGATGTTGGTCTAGCACAAACCAGTCATCATTATTATCTCATCGAATTTAACTTGTTCTCGGTATGATATAGCTGAAATATTGCCCAACTGGCGAAAAATAAGGGTAATAACAAAATTACCGAACACCAAGCAATCTTCCAACGGGAAAGGCAAAACTCATCAGTCAACAAACAGACAAAATCAGTCAACAACCGGAAAACTGGGAAAACCACAATGACCCTGACTTTTAATCGGACATTTGTTTCATAATGTACATTTGTACTCATGTTATCAACAATGTGTAACAATTTCAATTTCTTCTTTCAGCAACAAAGAGTGGATTCCAAATAACAGCACTCGACAGAATGAGAAAACGTGTGATAGGTCAATGAACAATTTTAATAAAAAAATCTAGGGCATTCCTTCTTTTGTGTACCCTATGTTACCAGTTTCTGGATTATCCTTTTCTGATTGCCCCTTCGGTATTCTCTCATGTTTATTTATAGACTAGTAACCAATATACAATATAACTTGATCGGTGTAAAAATCTTTAGTTTTCTGTGTTGACCATTGTATGGGGATGTCCTTTTTCTTTTGGCCATTGTATTGCTTGTCTTTTGATTTACGGCTTCTGGTTGCACCTTTGATATCTTCAATGTTTTCTTTGGGGCGTCGTGGTCTAGACCGTATGGTAGTTAGATTTACAAATACCTATGCAATATGTGGATATCACCGCTAACATTGTGAGTTCGAACCCCGTTCAGGCGAGGTGTACTCGATACAACGTTATATGATAAAGTTTGTCTATGACTTCCTGCAGGTATGTGGTTTTCTCCGGGTACTCCGGTTTCCTCCACCAATAAAAGTGACCGCCACGATATATCTGAAATGTTGTTGAAAGTGGCGGTAAACACTATGAACCAAACCAAACTTCAAACTTTTCCTTAGACAATTGAAATAAAACTGTTTAGCAAATTGTAACATTTAAAATGAAATATGTAATTATTCGCAGTCAAATAATATAATACTATTGTATATTGTAAGTCATTTACGTATCACCAGTATTTGGCCTACTTTCTTTAACTTAATCATATTAATACTGGCATTACGCCATTGGTCAATTCTCAATTGTTTGTGTTATTATTGAGGACGTTGTGTACGAAATTCTCTGGTGAAAGTTCTACTTTATGAACGACTTAATCATTTTTTATGAATGACTTTATTAAATTTAATATTGTCCATGCTAAGAGTGTATCTATATGTTAGCCAATTGCATATTTGATCTAGTTGAAAGTGGCGTTAAACACCAAAAATCAAATAAAATCATATTTGATCTAACAACTCATACAAGTTAATCACCAATTTTTATACGGCGTGGGTTCGCGCCCGGCTTTGTAAATTACAAAAAAGGTGCACTCGACTCGCAGCCGCAAGTGATAAAGTTTACCAGTTGCTTGCCCATGGTCGGTGGTTCTCCCCGGGTACTCCGGCTTCCTCCACCACTAAAACTGGTCGCCATGATATAGCTGAAATATTGCTGAAAGTGGCGTTAAACACCAAAATTCAAATTCATATATTTTTCCTGTTTGTCTGTTTAACCTTCTGATTACCTCTATGGTATCTTCAAATTGTTCTCTTTCTGATTTGCTTTATCTCTAATTCAATTGGAAGAGAACTCCATGAATGTGAACGTAAAGTAATGACAATGTATGCCCCTGCCAGTACCTGGATGACAATGTATGCCCCTGCCAGTACCTGGATGACAATGTATGCCCCTGTCAGTACCTGGATGACAATGTATGCCCCTGCCAGTACCTGGATGACAATGTATGCCCCTGTCAGTACCTGGATGACAATGTATGTCCCTGTCAGCACCTGGATGACAATGTATGCCCCTGCCAGCACCTGGATGCACTCCACTGTAGCATGGGTTCTCACTATGTAAAATGTCAACGTTTTCCCGATTTTATGTACAGTTGCAATTGGATCTCACAATGCAAAATGTCAACATTTTATGTACAGTTGGATTTCCATGACATATACCTATGTAATAGGTGTCTGTCATCACTATAGTTCTGAATTTGATTTCATCATGTGGTTATGTATTATGTAACTTAATGTTATGATTTTTGTCAGTGACGCCAGACAGAACAGTGGTTCCTTCAGCAATAAAACTCATACTAAAAATAACTGAAATATTGTTGCAATAAAAACGTAGATTTATAATTAAGTGCACACTGCGCTTTTTTAAAATAACCTTAATCCGCGAGTACACCAAAAAGTCTAGATTGGGAAGCCAAATAACTTATACGTCTTCGAGAGCAAGACCAAATAAAGCGTCTAAACAGGACGTATGTTAATGCACCAATAATCATACTAAGGGGATTATAACCGGGTTTCTGCTAACAAGGAAGCTACTGAACTAAGGGTTCTTAATGGTCAAGTTGATGTCATCACTTCGAAAGTTTTTCGGTCGCCACCATAACTTGGTTAACTGTTTCGAAATATCTGCGTCACTATGACTACGACTATGTTCCGTTTGTCGTAATCACAATCTGGTCCTTTCCTCGCTCGTGATTTACAGTATATCAGCGGGTTTGTAAAAAGAGTAACACGAAGGGTGCCTCTAATGGAGCTGGATCTACTTACCCTTCCGGAGAACCTGAGTTCTTTTGGTCATTGTGTTGTTTGTCCTTCTTCGATTTACAGTTACTGATTACTCTTTTCGTATCTTTAAGCTTTTCTTGTCACAATTGTTAAACAAACGGTATATTCAATTTTGTCAAATATATACCGTATTAGCAGTATATCTTTAGTTTCAAATTATTCTATCATTTTGGTTTCATATTATATGTGCACTTTTTTACCGGAAGTCATTTATTTATTACATAACATAGAATATTGATATTTATTTTATTACCTAATATAGTAATCCTTATACAACTACGTGGTTAATCATTACAGGTAAAGAATTTATTGATCCTGGTGTCCTTGTTAGTGAAATGAGTCAAACAGGTATTTTGTTAATAAAGTGTTATTTGATGTGCAAACGTCACTCGTACCTGTCGCGTGCTACTGTTTGAAATGCCCATGCGCATCGTTTTATAGTAAAATATAGCTGACTGGTTTCCCGTAGCTTCTGTATTAATTCAACCACCAACCTTATTCATTTTTCACCAAATGTTACCTGGATTAAACATGTACATGTAAAACGCGTTGTGATCAAATATTTTTACACACTATTCCATACATAGAAATAATATATTACATCATGGCGATGAGAAAATTACCGTAAGTTGGTCTTTTTTTTAATTTTAAATTGTTGTTTCAAATTAATGTCTTCAAATTCACATTAATATATTTAGATTGACAGGTGTACCCAATACACATTACGACCTTTTAATCTTTTCCCATTTAATTATTAACATACTTTAGTTATGATAACATCGTTTTGACCGACATGGCACGTAGCCCTGGGGTTATTCGAGTTTTTGTCAATTTACGATTATGTCATCATAATTTTGTAATGTATTATAAAATTCTAATTTGACACGTCAGATGGATTCGGATTTGATCGACTTCTCTTTGTTTATCATTAACTAGTATCTTATCCATATGTTGATGTAAAGGGCAGACGACAACCAATAAATTATCTTATCTGTTACATACATGTAACCAGATGTGGTTGAGGCCATTGTTGGGATGATCGGTAATTAAAAAGAATTAAAATGGGTCATGCCTTAGCTTGGTCAGTGTAACAATCTTGGTAATCTTGAACTGAAAACTTTGTTTTCTCACGTTAAAAAGAATTAAAATGGGTCATGTCTTCGTCAGCGTAACAATCGTGGTAGCCTTGCACTCTCAATACTACTATTTTAAATCTTAATTGTTACCTCTAATTGTCTAATCGCACGATATAACTGAATTATTGTTGAAAGTGGCGTTAAACACCATAATCATAATTCCATCCTTCTAATTGTTTGTAATGTCTTGCCAACCAATGGAGATAATAAGTTACCATTGTCACATTGTGTTTCTCCGTGTACATTATATGCGCATGTGATTCGTCGTACCATATGGATCGCCCATATTGCTTCCGGTTGTTTTCCTGGGAGTTGCTGTCCTTAAACTTGCAACGTTTCCATGCTCATTAGTATATTGAAAGGCTCAAGCTACTACGCTGAGCAAGTCCGGTTTTGCTATGTCTTATAACTAGCCCTATATGCTTAAACTACTGCGCTGCACCAGTTCAATTTACTATGTCTTATAACTAGCCCTATATGCTTAAACTACTGCACAAGTCCGATGTTGCTATGTCTCATAATTAGTTAGCCCTATATGTATAAACTACTGCACCAGTCCGATTTTGCTATGTCTTATAACTAGCCCTATATGCAAACACTACTGCACCAGTCTGTTTTACTATGTCTTATAACTAGCCCTATATGCTTAAAGTACTGCATCAGTCCGATTTTACTATGTCTTATAACTAGCCCTAGGTCCATGACGTGCAACTGGCAATCGGTCCATCACTGGCAACTGACTTTCTGTCTGTTTATGCATCTGATTCTAGATCGATCTCGTTCCGTGTCTTAATCTGGCCATCGGTCCATTTCTTACTACTTGCCATTGTATCCCCGGTTTTAGTGGGGTTCGTGTTCGTCAACCTTCAGTTTTCTGTGTGTTGTTTTGTAGATCATTGTTTGTCCTTTTGTCCTGTTCCTTTTGTGGGGTTCGTGTTCCTCAACCTTCAGTTGTCTGTGTGTTGTTTTGTAGATCATTGTTTGTCCTTTTGTCCTGTTCCTTTTGTGGGGTTCGTGTTCCTCAACCTTCGGTTTTCTGTGTGTTGTTTTGTAGATCATTGTTTGTCCCTTTGTCCTGTTCCTTTTGTGGGGTTCGTGTTCCTCAGCCTTCAGTTTTCTGTGTGTTGTTTTAACGATCATTGTTTGTCCTTTTGTCCTGTTCCTTTTGTGGGGTTCGTGTTCCTCAACCTTCAGTTGTCTGTGTGTTGTTTTGTAGATCATTGTTTGTCCTTTTATCCTGTTCCTTTTGTGGGGTTCGTGTTCCTCAACCTTCAGTTGTCTGTGAGTTGTTTTATCGATCTTTGTTTGTCCTTTTGTCCTGTTCCTTTGGACCATTGTATTGTATGTCCTTCGACGATTTACGTCTTCTGGTTACCCCCTTTCTGGTTACCCCCTTTTGCATCTTCAAACTTTCAACTATTTATTAATATTATTTTTTCTATATCATAAATGCTTATACACTTATTATCCGTCATGCTCTCTGTCAGACCTATGTGTGTATGATACTGGAGAGAACTTCATATAAGTTGTAAAACTTGTGTTCAATCCTATTTGACAATAAAAGATGTTTAAATCAACTATTTATTTACTTTGATTCCTTTCTGTTTGATACACATGTTTTATGATGTTGTGCATTCTACTAAATACCAACTTAAGCTTGCAAAGAATTGGGACAATCGCAGATTTTAGTTTGGTCTTTGTTTGACATTTTATATCTTACAGACCAGGACAATGCATTATAGTTTTATATACATAATTTAATGTTATGTCACCACTGACATTTGACACATTTTTTAAGAGTAGTAGTGACTTTACGGTTGTTGAACTATGACTGAAGATTAAGAGTAACAATTTTTATTACGTTACACGCATCATATTTTTTTTATCATGCTAAGAAAAGACATGGGTCATCGTGTTCTTGAGCGTATTGTAGTTAGATAAACATCTACTTATGCAATTGGTCGTTTGAGTTTGAATACTGCTGAAAAGTGGCATTAACGTCACATAACCATTATGACTACCAAAATGCTATATTCTTGTATTCCCTCCGTAACAAAATAAAACGTGACAGCGATGAGAGATGATTGTTCGTTTTGTTGATATTGTTTAATAGTTAAATTTATACATATACAATCAGTGCCGTTCAACACAAAACGTTGCGCCACATGAGGAACAGGAACTGGTTACCCTTCCGGTGACACATGTATTCACTCCCGGTTATTAATGGAATTCGTTTTGCTTAATCGTTAGTTTTGAATGTAGTCTTTTGTAGATCGTTGTTTGTCTCTGTCATTTTGTTGTTGGCCATTGTTTTGTCTTTCCTCTTTCTATTTACGGCTTCTGATTACCACTTTAGTATTTTCAAACGTTCCTTACATGACCCTTATTTGATTTTTGGTGTTTAATGCCACTTTCAACAATATTTCAGCTATATCATGGCGACCAGTTTTAGTGGTGGAGGAAGCCGGAGTACCTGGAGAGAACCACCGACAATGGGTAAGCAACTGGTAAGCTTTATCACTTGCGGCTGCGAATGGAGTGCACCCTTTTTTGTAATTTACAAAGCCGGGCGTGAACCCACGCCGTATTGGTGATAGGCTTGTATGAGTTGCTAGATCCAACTACCTAATTCATTGAGCCACCCTGGCCCCATACATAAAACATTTTACTATTTAAGTGAACAAATTTCTGGAAACATATATTTACTGACAAAATATGTAGAAATTTGTTCATATATAGGTGTATGCTTAGGTTTAGGCTTATGGTATTTTACGCCACTTTCAACAATATTTCAGTTATATCGTAGCGATCAGTTTTATTGGTAGAGGAAACCGGAATTCCCGGAGAAAACCATCGACCTGTCGCAAGTAACTGACAAACTGTTCATATATAAAGATTAAAGTTATTCAAATGGTTTTAAATTAGAAGGGACTTGTAAGAGGTATATTATTATCGCCATTGCCTTAAGACTATTTTGTTTTTAAAATGATAAATCAGTTTCATTTCAGTACACGTCATACATAAACACGAATTAAGGTGACACTTTAATTTTGATCAATGGTATAACTAATGACCTAATTTAAAAAGTGTGAGAACTTTTTTTGAAAAATGTGGTTCTACTAGTTTTTGAAAAGTCATATTAAAACTATACATATAAAAATAATCCCAAAAACAAACAATTTTAATTAATTTATTATTATTTATTATACTGGTTGTCTATAATACATGTGTGATGGGGTGCATTCTTGGTTAAATAATCGTGCTTATATCATTTAACCAAAATATACTCCATCACATGCAAATCACACCTTAAAATAAGTGCAATGTACTTTCCGTTGTTAGTCGTAATAAAGGCCTTTAGGGCCGATATCCGCCATATGATGTAATATTTAGCGTGCTCGCTTCGAGTTCTGAATATCTTTGGCACTGTCTCCGGTCATATCAGACCAAACCATGTTGCTTCTCCGTCAAACACGATAGTAGTATTAATGATTATTGTTTCTGAAGATGTGTTTGAGTATAGTGGAATATCTTACTGTGGATTGTTGTATCGGTTAGCTGCCACTATATTTCACTGTTTGAGTATAGTGGAATATCTTACTGTGGATTGTTGTATCGGTTAGCTGCCACTATATTTCACTGTTTGAGTATAGTGGAATATCTTACTGTGGATTGTTGTATCGGTTAGCTGCCACTATATTTCACTGTTTGAATATAGTGGAATGTCTTCCTGTGGATTGTTGTATCGAGTAGCAAGCACTATTTCATTGCTTAAATATAGTGTCAACTGATGAACGACTTTTGATCGCCACTTGAAAAGGATGGAGAGTTTGGTATAGGCGGAAAATTTGGTCTTTTGTAGCGGTCACAATGCGCCTACTCTTGTTTCGAAATCGACAAAGGAGATATTTAATGTAGAGAGAGCATGGCACTCTCTTACCGCTGTACCCAATATATGGTCCACGGTCAGGCTTTTCGTAGTATACTCCGATAACCCCCATCTAGAGGGTTTCCCCCATCCGCCACCTGGGGGTGCGCTGAACACTTCTGTGCGTTATAACCCGACAAGCCTAATCTAAAGGTCTTCACCCACTCGCCACCTGGGAACGCGCTAAGCAGCTCTGTGGGTTTAAGCCCTGGGAACATTCACCATTACCCAGCATACTACATTAGCTCAAATTTAATTTTGAGGTATTTATATGACACATCATTGTATAATCATTTAAACTCCATATTACAAACCCTATTTGACCTTTCTGTACTATTTGTGTTGTAAATTTAAAATATTTTACGGTCCTGTTGAAATTTGAACATTTTTTTAAACCACAGATATTTATGTTGATTAATAGAACAATGCACGACTGTCTTTTTTCATCACCGCGATCTAGACGTACTATAATTAAACAATTTCTAAACGGGCCATTGACAGGACAAGCCCAAATGACAATAGAAAAATATGCCTACACACAAAATGCAAGTGGAAACATGTGAATTCAAAGGAATTTTGTCTTCGCCGTAATACAAATGTACTACAATTAAACAATCTGTAGACGAACCAATGATAGGACAAACCTAAAAGATAATAGGAAAATAAAAAATATGTCTACACTAAAATGTAAGTGAAAACATGTGAATTCAAACGAAATTTTCATTACCGTAATACAGATGTACTATAATCAAACAATATATGTAAACGAACCAATGACAAGACTTAAACCAAATGACATTAGGAAAATATAAAATATGTCTACACACAAAATGCAAGTGAATACCTGTGAATTCAAAGGAAATTGATCAAGAAAATTAACTGAATGCGTCACACAAAACAAATCAATACCGACATTCTTTCAACTAATTTCTAATCGTTTGACATTTCCGCTTAATTGGATTTCACTTTCAATTTATCAGGAAGGTAAACATTTTATTAAAACCCCACCTTGATAATGAAATAACTATGAATAAATTAGGTAATGTACTTTAGATGCAGTAAGATTTCATTTCATTCGAAAAATTGTATATAAAAGGGTATTGAAGGAAACCTGAAAATGTGTCGTTCATGAGCAGTTGCCCTTTATATACAGGTTAAAATTATATACATTTTTGTTCACTATTCATTGATGGAAAAAATGAAACTGTTAGAGAGGGGGTCATCTTCCCACTCAAGGACCCGGGTGGCTCCATGAGTTAGGTAGTTGAATTACCTAACAACCAATACGACGTGGGTTCGCGCCCGTCCTTCTACATTGCAAGAAAAGGTGCACTCGACTCGCAAGTAATAAAGTTCACCAGTTGCTTGGCCATGGTCGGTGGTTCTCTCCGGGTACTCCGGCTTCTTTCACCACTAAAACCGGTCGCCATGATATAGCTGAAATATTGCTGAAAGTGACGTTAAAACACCAAAAATAAAAATCAAATCAAATCAAATCTTTCCCCTCCAGTTTTAAGATACGGACATTCCTATTTTTCATCCATAAACAGCAGGGAAAGATTATCATTATTATTTTATTATTGCTTTTTTTTATCGTTTTGGTCAATAAGCTGTTTCAGTAAAAGCTGTCGACATATTTTTGTTCAGCAAACCCATAGAAAAATTAAATAATCGCTCCCTAAATCTCAAATTGGTACTGTCATGAGTCACATATCTATCTACGAAGACAATGAAACCTTAATATATGACTCACGTTTTAGTACTTTATAAAAACCTTAACTACGAAAATATTCCAACAAAACTAATGTAAATGTTTGTATGTTTTGTTCAACATATCCTCTGTATATATATATTTATGTATGGCTTGTGTTTGTGAAATTAATGTAAGCTTTTACACCACCATTAACAAGTACTTACTTACTTAGTCCTCTTCGTGCATATTTGCACATGAGGCCAACACCATCGTCCTCCATAGCTGTCGGTCTTGTGCCTTTCTTTCCGCCTCTCCCCAAGTCATTCTCAGATCTCTCAATACTCCCTCTACTGTGCGTCGCCATGTTTCCTTTGGTCTTCCTCCCCTTCTTTTCCCATCTGGTGTCCATCGCAAGGATATATTTGTAATGTCATTTGTCTCTTTTCTAAGTACATGTACATTTCCTATCCATTTCCATCGTCGTTCTTTGATTTCTGTTCTGATGTCTCTTTGTGATGTTAAAGTATATAGGTCTTTATTACTGATGGTCCTTGGCCAGAAAATCCTGCATATTTTACTAAGGCATGTGTACCATTAACAAGTATTGAAGTCTTAATAAAAACGTAGATATCAAATTTAGTGCGCAAGACACGTTTCTGGAATAACCGTCATCAGGAACGCTCAAAATCGAAAGATTTGAAAGCCAAATAATTTAACGTTTTGGCATCAATAAAATCAAAGGGCCTAAAATTGATATCCTATGAAACAGCCATGTAATAAAATGTAATGCCTTTTCTGAAATGAAATTAAAAGGTTGAAGGGTTTACAAGCCTCGCTTTGACATTGGATTCGCGCTTCCGCTTTGTGAAAATCAAAACCGAAATGATCGCTTCCGGCTTCCATAGTATAAAATATTTACACATATTAAAAACCAGTATTACAATTTAGTAGAAAAACGTACGGAATTATTTAATCTCTGATGCTTTCTGAATATAAAAAAAGTAAAATTTTCAATTTTCCAAATGCCATTTTAATATGGGCATACGAGTACCGGTATTTTGTGTCGGTTTCTGATATCTGAAACGGGGATTTGTACTTTTATTAGACTTATTTGTCGTCCTAAAGGTTCGTCTTTGCTATCATGCTTTAACTATGCATAAAAAAATATATGATGTTGTTTGGTATGCAAATCCACGTATAGGATATTACATCAGCTGCATGCAGTATCCAATGAATTGTACAACCTTGCCAGTGAAGGTCCCGTCAGGATAACATAGTATAGATATATATCTATTAGTACGCTGATTACATTGCTTAAAGCTATTATATATGATTAATAATGATATGTGTCTCCCAACCTCTCGGCATTAACAAAACTAATGAGATTGGGGATGAGATAGTAGTTATTGAAGTACACAGTCATCTAGTACATAGAACATGTACAGAAACATTCGTACATTGCACATTGGTCAACTGAAATATTGTCCCTTGTAATAAATATGGTCAATGGAAATATAGTGAAGTTCAGAAACGACTATTACACTTGAACACTTTTCGGGAGAGGGTGGATTTTAATTTATATTGTCAGGTGATTTTGTAATGTGGTCTTAACCTCAGCAACAAGGAAGGACAACCTGTTGTTTATTTGGACCTTGACGAACTTTACAATCCTGATTTGTCATCTTGGAATATTTATATTTAGCATAAAACGTCCGGTATTTTCCTGTTAGAAAGCTTTTTTTTTAATCTAAAAATAAACAAAACAAAAAAGAGTTACTAATTAGTGGACTATTTTTTTTAATTTTCACGTCCTTCATTAATTTCATTCACACACTCTAATATCCACTGCTACTCCCCTAGTGACCACAGTTACTCCTCTTAGAGCCGAAGTTACCTCTCTGGTATCCATAGTTACCCCCTGACAGTCATAACTACCGGTCTGGTAGAAGCTACTCAGCTACCCCCATTGGTAGCCGCAGCTACCCCTCTGGCAGTCACAAGTACCATTCTGGTACCTGGTAGCAGCTATTCCTCTGGCAACCAGAACTAACACACTGGTAGCCATATATATTCTTCTGATAGCCTTATTTACCCCTCTGGTATCCGTAGCTACCTCTCTGACGTATCTATCACCTCTGGTAGTGTTAGCTTCTAATCTTTTGTGGAAGTGGTAGCTACCCTTATGGTTTCCGTGGCTGTATCCCTCTGGTATCCGTAGCTGTACTCCCTGGTAGATGTAGCTGTGCCTCTTGGTAGCCGTAACCGCCCCATATGTAACCACCAAATATTTGCTGTGTTAAAGTATTTGTATATTATTGAATGAAGAAGACGCACATTCTTCAGATGCCACATTATTCTTAATATTACACTAAATTATGGTTTATATAAGTGCTTTCTGTTTATATAGACTATATTTAGTGTCTTGTCTGACATTTCATACCATGTATCATTTTGTTTCTTTATTAATGTAAGTTGACACAGCTTGAGCGTTTGACACAACCTGTCTCAGTATGGTAATATGATTTACACATTAAGAACAAATTTGAAAAAATTGTCTTCACCTGTAAGCATGGAGGTATTATAGCTTAATTACCTCCTTGCTATGAGGAATAGACCATTTACGTTTTAAAGCGAGGGAGGCTACAAATGTTTTAAAGAAAATATGCTGACATATTTCATAAAAGAAATATCTTGACTTGAAACAAGCAAACAATTTATCTATATAAACTGACCCTGCAGTTTTCAACAAGAAATTTGATGAAATTTCAAGAAAAACTACCGAAAACAAAGATGTAAATAAAGACTGCGAAAGTTGACGTCCTGTCTTGGTCAGTCGTAAAAAGTCTGTCCAGAATATATATATTTGGTTTACATGTATTGTAAAACTTTGTGATATGGAAAAGATTTCACAATTAGCTTAACAATATATTTTGTCTGAAATTTGGCAAATGCAATATGTGTCGAGATAAAATTTTATTTCATTGCATGCATTTCCAGCAGACATTATAATTTTCCATAGTTATTTATTATAAAATTCTTATACATGTATTTAGTATATGAATTTTCATTTCCACGAATAAGGGTAATACCTTCATTATAAATTGTAAATCCTTGTCACATTAATTTCACATTAATATGCAATATTTAATATGCATACTCACACACCAGTGTTACACGAGATGCTCGAAATATCTAAATTTTCATAATATTTAATATCCCACCTTAATTTATTCACCCTTAGAGTTATTGCTTAAACATTAAAATAATAATACTGATTTTTACATGGAAGCTCGAAATACCTAAATTTTCATAATATTTTACCCCCTTAATTTATTCACCCCTAGAGTTATGGGTTAAACCAAGGACGTATATCTTATTGTACGTCCTTGGTTAAACGTACAAATAATAATTATGATATCTACATGCGACGCTCGAAATATCTACATTTTCATAATATTTAATACCCCCCCCCCCCTCTTAATTTATTCACCCCTAGAGTTATGGGTTAAAAGTAAAAATAATAATTATGAATTTTACATGGATGCTCGAAATATCTAAATTTTCACAATATAAATGTACATCGAAATATCTAAATTTTCACAATACAAATGTACAATGTATTTAATATATCCCCCCCCCTTAATTTATTCACCCTTAGAGTTATTGCTTAAACATTAAAAATAATAATTATAATGCATATAATGTAGATACAATATTATTGTCTATATTCCAGGTTAATCAACCGTGAAATAAATTAAAAGTACAACAAGTAAACAAAAGGTGCGTGAAGACGAAAGTGTTTGATATACGCCATGCATGACTTCACATTTCCCCCATAAAATGTCTGTTTTATGACCATTATAAAAATAAGATGTCATTTTATTTGTTAAAGACCTTTCTGTCATCTAACTGGTGACTATCATGTTTATATAGTTTTAATCTACTAAGATAATTTTTCAATGTATTACAAGTGTATCATGTTTAGAACGATAACTAATCTAAAGATATGTAAACAAATTGTCAAGATAAACACAATAGTTCTAGTTAAAAGAAATAACAAAGGAATCTTAAGGTGCGTACTTTATTTCGGCGTGTAGAATTTCCGGTTAGGGTTAGGTTTAGGGTTAGGGTTAGCATGGAAAAAATAACCTAGTGCAATAATTCCTCTGGAAATTATACACTAGTACGTAACTTGTCCTCTGGAAAGGAAACCTGTTACACAATTACCGTTCGATTTTCCATTCGACCTTTTCTTGCGACACGCTTTCGGCAAATAAACGCTAGAGAGACCCAAAGGGTAGAGATGGTATTGTGTGACTGTATTCTTAAACGGGTGCAACTTGTAGAGCAGGAACTGTCTACCCTTCCGGAGCACCTAACTTCACCCTCGGTTTCTAGTGGGGTTCGTGTTGTTCAATCGTTAGTTATCTTGCAGTGTTTTGTAGATCATTGTTTGTCTTTTTTAGCCACGGTTACGTGTCATAGGAATAGTCTAAATTGTGATGGTAGTTTCATGAATTGAACCAGATCTCCTTTACGGAGATTTCCTCCTGATTATGGTAAAACCATTATTTACACCAATCACTTGTTCTCATTTGTGATGCTTCATGATTGTTTTGTATCTTTATCCAATAGTATTACTGAAAGTATTTACACCGTTGTCATTTTTTTACAGTTAACAATACCGTCTTTGATGCAAGATAGTAACAAAGCATAGCCGAGTTGAAAACTACAAGGGGAGATAATCTTGTAATTGTTTGACCCTGTTTACATTAATTTAATGGTTTTAACGAGTCTTGGGAGTTTATCATCACATTCTACAGTGCTTTAGCTATAGCGTGACTTAATGGTCCAGGGGGTAGTAAACCCTGGCAATTGTAGCGAATCTTTCGGTGTCAGAAATATGAACACTTGAGACGAGTACGGGAGGGCGAACCAACTATAGTGATCACTGAGTCAACGACCCGAGCAACTCGATCACCCATGAACATTAACCTGAATGGTAGTTTATGTCATAACTATTAAGTAGAACGATGACAAGTAACGTGTATTTCAATGCTCAAGTGATAACATTAAAATGGAGGTTTAGATTGTATGTTGTCCCACGTGGTCATTAGGCATGTAAATTGCAATTATTATATATTAGTAGATTAACAGAAATATATTTTATGTATATACGACGTCTTGTCGAATGTCTGTGTTAATAAAGGTCGATAACCTTAGGCTAAAAACATGTAACATTTCTCACATAAAACGATGAAGGTGTAATTTGTCCCCGTATCATGACTAATTACATTTTATACAAATTATAACCAAAACCGTCTGAACATCATATTTACATAGTAGATAATAACCGGTTATTTGTACATCAAGATTTATAGGATATTAATTTGCGGGTGTTTTGTGGCGATTTTCCTTCCTTTTGGTTAATAACGATAATTTGTTTGTAAGTATAGAGAGAAAAGCAACACAATCAACTTTGCTAGAGGGATAAAGAGTTCCAATCTCGATTTCCATGAACTTGAAACGTGAAATTCCGCTTTTCCAAATAATCAAAATTGTTAATGAATAAATGTTAGCTTGGTGACCTTATCCGATTTTGGCTATCCGGTTTAGGCCCTTTGATTGTATTGCCCCAAAAACTTTAAATTGCTTGGCTTTTCAATCTTTCGATTTTGAGCGTACCTGATGAAGGTTATTCCAGAAACGAGTCGTATATAATTGTCAATTCCATGGATACACTCAATTTAACAACCAGGTTAGATCCATCCACTGAGGAGTAAATATTTTACCCTTATTACTTAATTAGGAACCGGACATTTAACTTTTTCTGTGCATGTGTGTGGGTGGGGATCCACCAAGCCGGAACATTGTTTTCACACGAAACAAAAATAGTTTTTGGGGTTTTTTTTGGACCTGCAAAACAGCATTTTATTTCCAAATTACACAAAAATATCTCTTAGAAAATTGCAGAATCATTTCATTTTCTATAAACTTTGTGGTACATGTACTAAATTGTTAGTAGACATTTGTGATATTACATTTTTTACCGGTCATGGATTGATAAATTGGACTGCATTCACCAGGGGTTACTATAGATGTTATGCCCCCATGCAGTGGGTGAATGGTTGAATGATGTTTAACGCCAAATGCACCATTTGTGGCAAGCTATAACGTTATGAGAATACATTTTTATTATGATAATGGTGTCAGCTTTGTACTTGAGCAACAAACTAAGTTATACCTTTATAGTATTAGCTCGCTGAAATAACAGTCCGCGGTTAGACATGTCGCTCCATACAGACACATTATCCTGATTCCGAGCCAACCAGTCTTGATGCATGCTTAGCGGAGAAACAACAAATACCAATTTTTTAATCTTTGATTTGGCACTATCGGGCATCGAACCCACGATTTACTATACTAGAGGCAAACACTCTAGCCATTATATCACCAATGAGGTTTACCTCCATGCACTCACTCATATTAACATAAATATATTATTAAAACTGAGATAACGTGTAATAAAAAAGATATATTAATTTCCAAACATGATATATAAAGCGTTGAAAAACTGTACATGGTGTTTATCCAGATAAAAAAAAATATTTACATGAAAAAGATAAACAGTAATTTTCAACAATCTTGTCAACCGCAACAATGGGAATCACTCAGCTAACTCATATTCAATTTGAAAACACAAAGCGATGGAAACTGTAAAAACTGTTGGAAACTGAGTTAAAGCCTAACTTTGGGGGTTTTAACAAATACAATGTATATTTTAGAGTTAAGGTGCAGCAGCATTATGATGAAAAGATCAGATTTATTCCATGAGATGATCCCTTTAAGATATGACAAAATAGAGGGGGGGGGGAGATGACAGCATGTTGACCTCTTGAATTTGCATCATTAAACTGTAATTGCAGTTTGTGTTCTTGATTGACTAGTTGTAGGTCTTTCCTGGTCAGTTCACTAACTTTTATACTTGTTGCCTGCGTGCACTCGATCATTTTATCGTAGTAACTGCACCAACTTTATCATCTGGCTGTATGCCTGTTGATTGCACATTCATATTTGCACGTAAAATGTTAAGATATTACACATCTAAGCACAAAATGGAACCAACAATTCTTACAGAATACAAAAATTTGCAGAGCCACGTTGTCAGGTAACTTTGAGGTGGAAGTATAATCAATGTTACAATTGACAGTTTTCTAGATTATTTATTGAAGCATATTATTTGTAGGAAAGAGGCCGATGCTGCATTTGATAAGTACACCCAAAATTTTGTACGCAGACTCCACAAACCGGAAGCAATAAAGATGTTTGAAAACGAGTACAAACTGACTGAACAAGAGGCCAATCTGATGTTTGAAATATTTGACAAAGATTACAATGGAGAATTAAGTTACTGGGAATACAAGCAGTTTTATCTGACAGTTGGTGAAAAGTAAGTAACAATAAAGACCTCAAAAGGGTTATGCAGGTTAAAGGGAGTTTTCTTTTCCATATCTTCATTTCACTTAAAACTTCAGTTTTGTAGTCGAGTTGGGTTCAACCGGAAATATATATACAGTAGCGAAAGTATTTTAAATAGTATAAGTGTAGCACTTCACCTGTGAAATTCAATTCTATTAAAGTCACGATTCGTGATCAGATTAAATAGAAAAAATGTGTTTACTATAAACGTTTTATGTTTGGTAGTACAAATGATTTATCTTGTAAGTATATGACTTGCATAATAAGAGACCACAGTGATATTTAAATGAAGAAAAAACGATCAATTCTATTCAGTCTGGTTTTTGCTTTTTTAGAGATAACTTTTTCTGCTTTTTTTTTTTTTTAAAGTCAATCATTTGGATGACCGCATCATCATTTAACTGAGAGGGAGAGATTTGGGCCCATAACACTGGTTTAACACTGCCACTCTTTTTGAAGTGCCTGTACCAAGCCAGGAAAGTGAACGGTTGTGACTGTATTTGTGTATTAAGATATAAATATATAAGTTTTTTAGTGTAGAACATCCGTAAACACTGCTTACTTGACATTGATTCAATCAATCAATCTAATAGAATGAAATCTGATGGAGACCGCGGGCGGCTAAGCACATTAATAATTGAATAATATGGTATGAATAAAATGATAGACAAAATATACCACACTATATGGAACAGTTCCAAAATATACTCTAAAAACTGTAGAAACAAGCCAATTCGATACCTCTAACACATATACATGACCAGTCAGTTCCCTGGCTTGTTCCATGCACTTCAAAAAAGTGGCGGGGATAACCTATTTTCATGAGCCCTAACCTCTCCTCTTAGTGAAATGATTCTCTAACCCGAGGATGTTTCATATGTGTTTAGATACTAAACCCAACATGCAACTGCATGGGTGAGAAGTGTTGCTGTTAAAGAGTATTGAGTGATAATCTTGAACCTTTTACATACTATATTGATTCTTCGTGAAACTAAAGTTGTCATACATGTATTTAGGTCTATAAAAGGCATTCGATAGCTTTCATCATCATTTAAATAATAGGGGCCGTCGTGATCGGGATATTATGGTAGTTGGATGTATGACTACCTATGCAATCAGTGCCTATCACCACTAACAATGTATGTTCGAATCCTGCCCATGCGAGGAGTGTTCGATACAACATTAGGTGATAAAGTTTGTCAGTGACTTGCGGCAGGTCATTAATTTTTCCGGGTACTCCCGTGTCTTCCACCAATAAAAGTGACCGGCACGATATAGCTGAAATATTATTGAAAGGGGCGTTAAACATCATACCCATCATCCTTAAATATTAGATAGTACACAAGGCTATCAGAAGGCATAATATGAAAAGTATGGTCAAGTTTCAACCACCGCGGTGAATGTAAACAAATACCGAGTATAAAAGCAAGCATGGCCTTTCCGCCATCCGAGATTTCTCTCATGTCGTCAACCAATGGTGTTGCAGAAGTGATTGTGATTGACGTAAATCAACCACAATCCTAAGCGTGGAGATTGGTCATGACCAGGCGTAATACCAATACTACGGCAAAGGATTATCAGTATCCTACATTCACCACTGTGAGCTCTGTCACATGAATAGTTGACGCCATGAGAGATTATACCTAAATGACAACTGAAACCTAAAATGTCAGTGGCTTTAAGACAAGTTTGAAGATACCCCCGATTTTGTCGGGTTCCTGTTACTCAATCTTTAGTTTTATGTGTATGTTTTGTAGATCGTTGTGTGTCCTTTTGGCCTTTTTCTGCGGGACATTGTGTTGTGTGTTCGTCTTCGATTTACGGATTCTGATCAGAAACCATAAATCGGAAGACAGACAAATACAATGACCAAAAGAGAACAAGGATAAGCAACGATCCACAAAACATTATACAGAGCTCTCAAGATTGAGCAACACGCACCCCACAAAAATCGAGGATGGACCTAGGTACTCCGAAAGGATAAGTAGTTCCAGTTCCACTAGTGTAACCTCATAGTATTACTGTTAAACTACACGAACAACCTCTGATGATCTTGCTGAACCCCAGTATAAATTTATAAATACAAATAGCATAAACATAGCATGAACCCACTACAAAACAAATGGGAGTAATAAAGTGGAAAACAAAAAATACCACACTCTCTGAACATTTGCAAAATTGTAGACAACGACCAAATCGATACCCTTAACACACAAATGTATAACCGCTCACTTGCCGGGTTTGATACAGGCAATTGGCAGGGTTAAGTTAGTTTTGTTGGGCCGAATCTCTCTCTCTCTCTCTCTCTCTTAGTGAAATGATGCGTTCATGCATGTGCTTTCCACCTGTGAGTAAAATGCCAACCCTTACATGTAACCATACGAACAGCGTTATTATAAAGAACTATATACAAAATATAATTAATCAAAGAAGAACAGACAACACAATGGCCAAAAGGACTAACAACGATCAATAAACATACATATAAATCTAAAGATCGAGTAACACGAACCCCACTAAAAACCTGTGTGAACTCAAGTTCTCCGAAAGGATAAGTAGTCCTGCTCCACTAGTAACACCCGTCGTGTTAATCTAGTTACAAACCTGAAAATAAGTAATGAACGAGAAAAGGACCGGGAAAGAGCGTAATGTGATGCATATATAGAATGTTTCACTTAATAAGGTTTTTTATTACATACTTAGTTAAAATAAAGGCATTTTTGTATGACCAATATGACCGGAAGTAAGCTGTCCATATTTTCACACCTCGGGAAAATAACCGGTTATTGGAGTACTACAAGATCATTTCCATATCGGCCTGGGCCAATATGGGTCCATATCTACCCGGGCCAATATGGGTGTCTCTGGCTAATATGGGTGTCTCTTTTCTAGATGTCGGAAGTATGTAATAAATAGTTTAATACATGGGCATTTCCATATTGGCCTGGTTATCATCCCTCGACCCATATTGGCCCTCAACTTCGTCTCGGGCCAATATGGGTGTCTCGGGATGATAACCAGGCCAATATAGAAATGCCCATGTATAAATCTGTATAGAATTCTTTGTTTTAATGTAGTTATATTTTTTGTATTAGTATAGGAGAAATAATTTCCACATTCAAGACACTGGAGAAAGATGGCACTGGCCAGGCAGACTTTGAAAAGTTGTGGGACAAATTGAAAACTATGAAGACGTGTTCCGGGAGAAACTTTGAGGACTCCGAATTAGAAATGTTGATCAAAGCATCGGCTGGACCAGAGAAACTGATAGATTTAGCTAAATTTATTAATTTATCCTGCAGGATTAAACAGTTTCGTGGATAAATAATACGTGTGTATAACAACATGTTGGTGTTCTTGCCATTTGATCTAACGTGAATTTATTGTTAGTCGTGGTATACCAATTTTAGTGGATTTCATGAATATATTAAAATCACGAAATTAAGAATTCAATGAACATTTGTGACCACTAGTGGAGTAGGAACCGCTTACCCTTCCGGAGCACCTGAATTCACCCCGGCTCTTTGTGGGGTTCGTGTTACTCGGTCTTTATTTTTATGTATATGCTTTGTTTATCGCTGTTTGTTCTTTTGTTCTTTTTCTTATGGTCATTGTGTTGTCTGTCCTTCGATATACGGATTCTGATTACCCCTTTGGTATCTTCAAACTCTTCATACGTACTTTGGAAAATACAATTTTTCCTCAAACCACGACAATTGGTATCCACGATTTCACAGTATCTGGGTGCTATATACAAATGGGAAAAATATGTTGTCATTTTAACAGCTCACTTTTTCTTCACTTATATTTATATATTGTATATGGGACTCCTATGGTATACCGTGGTAGTTTTACATTTACAAAATGGCGACGAAAATTGGTTGAAATAGCACGTGAATACACGACATCATAGAACCCGCGGTACCATAGGATTAGACTATGTACTCTTTTTGCCTCAATTCAACTGAAAAAGCTAATACAAAATGGCAATACATGCAAGTTAAAGCGAAATATTTTTTTAATATAAAACGTGTCTTGCATAGAACTCTGCCCCGTGTTATTTTCCATACGGGTATCAATAAAGAGAAAGGGACAACTTGGTGTATGGAAACGATGATTGGTTCGTCTTTGCATCCAGTTGTTTGTAAGAGGGCACATGTCTTATTTACGTTATTTGTGTTTGTTTACATATAGTAGTGTCCTACACATATTGTGTTGTGTTTTTCTTCGTCTTGTTTATCCAATGTTGCAAGTTTCTCTGGATTGATATTTTCTTTTATTGCCCCTTTGATATTCTCTACCGTTTTTTTTTTATTAATTAACACTGAAGTATAGTCCGAGTTCAACTTATGATATTGTCAACAAGCTTGTTTTGATTTACACAATTTCCGGTACAAGTAGATATACGACCTTGAACTTGTCATTAATTTGCATATTATACAAATGTTATGTTATTGCTATACACTTTATGTTGCATAGTTATCCTGCGTGTTGTCACTGAGTAGTTCCCGGCAAATTTCACATTCTCGCTCTCACTTTTTGTTTTGTTTTTTTTTGCAATCTTTTGATAATGAACGTTCCTGATGATGGCTACTCCAGAAAACGTCGTATGATATGAAGTTGCTATGTTTACAATTTTTTACACAAACATTTTTGACAATTTCTGTATTGACCTCCGATCGACTAGATGGCAATAATTATTGCTTACTGATAACTACTCTCTGACCAGTATAGGTTGTTTATTGGGGACACAAATATGATTAATTGATTGATTGATTGATTGATTGATTGATTGATTGATTGATTGATTGATGTTTAACGTCCAGCAAGCAATTTTTCAGTTATATTCAGGACGAGAATAATTTAAACGCCACGGGACTCGAAACAAGGAAATGTGATGGGTAGGGACGGAGAATTTTGCCAGTGCAACATGTCTCCTATGGACCACTCATCATGAATGAACCTGATGCCTATTCTACCCCCGGCACAAGTTGGTTGTTAATAGTTTGTTAATAGGGATATATAAGAACATGTTTATTATGTTTATGTTGTTATAATACCATGTTTATCCCATAATACAATGTTTATCCCATAATACAATGTTGATAAAAACATATATGTGATATAATGCCATGTTTATTGTGCGTAGGGTATTTATGGAGACATATATAATACCATGTTTATTGTGCGTAGGGTGTTTATGGAGACACATATAATACCATGTTTATTGAAACACTTATACCATGTTTATTGCTTGTTTATGGAGACATGCTTAATATCGTGTTTATCTTACGTAGGTTGTTTATGGAGACACAAATATTATAGTGTTGATTGTTTCGCTATTTGTAAGTTGTTAATGAAAATTTAATGTTGTGTTTAGATATAAAGTTGAAATACAATCTATAATTTGTTTTTAATATTACACAATACCTATTAAAAATAAATAGTATGGGGTCATATTTATTGGTGGAGGATAAAACCAGCGATCTGCTTCTAGTCATTGACAAGCTTTATCACACTAAAGTATATCGAGTTCACCTCGCCGTGAGAGGGAGAGAAACTAACAACTTTAAGGAAGACACTGATTGCATAAGTAGATGGAAGGGTTTGGTTTTTAACGCCACATTCAACAATATTTCAGTTATATCTTGGCGGTCAGTTTTATTGGTGGCAGAAACCGGAGAGTACCTTGAAAAACCACCGACCTGCCGCAAGTCACTGACAACCTTTATCACCTTAGGCTGTATCAAGTACAGCTCATCTGAGCGTGATACGAACTCACAACGTTAGGGGTGATAGGTAGATGTGAGTGAGTGATTGTTGTTTAACGTCAATTCTGCAATTGTTCAGCTATATCATGACGAGAACAAGTTAATTGTCAATGAGATGATGATGAGGTCCGCTTTGTTCTAGACCAACACGCCGAGTTGCATTTTCATAGTGCTAGCTTACTGAAACAACAGTCCGCGGGTAGACATGTCGTTCCACTCGGACACATTATTCTGATTCCGAACCAACCATTTTTATGGTCTTTGACCCGACCGGGGCTCGAACCGCACGATCTACCGCAATCGATACGAGCACGCTAATCATTACGCCACCGATGCGGTTTTCATAGGTAGATGTAATCCGAATACCATACGATCCCGGCCGCGACTATGATATCCTCTTAAACTGTCGCCGATTGAGGCCCCCATGAAAAAGGGTCCGGGTCGAAGCCACCCAGCTGACTTAACAGGCCAAAATAACGCATTTTTTTTTATCGATTTATATATTATTGAGGCACAATACAATTACTATCGTTAATAGCGACCACACCGTCAAACTTCTATGGTAAATTAAACATAACACAACTGATTGATATTTAAAGTAATATTTTAATGAATAATTTCAAATGACAGTACTTAGTCGGTGAATGCAAATTGGATTTTCCTGTTGCCACTCCCATCTTGTGAGAACAACTTCTGGATTTACCTGCCTGACAGTATCATTACGGTGGACGTGAAGTATCGACAACCCACACAGACGATCTTCAGTCACTACAATCCGGAAAAAATACCGATAACAAACTACAAATGTAAATAATATTATCCAGGTTTCAGGTGAAAAATGGTCGATGATTAAAACTAGTCGAACTTGGTTTTCATTCATTCTTCTCTCCACCCCCTTCCCCGTCTCTCTATGTTTTCCCCTTCCCCTCCCCTTTCCAGAAAATCAGACGAACTGCCTCGTCTGCATCAATGATAGTTACGGCCCTGGTTTCGCAAAAATGGAGTCTTTTTGATATTGAATGATTTCATGAAGATGAAATATATTATGTATAAAGATCGAGATTATAACCCAGCGTTGTAAACACTAACGCTGATCACCACAGTTATATGTTAGGGTTGGTATTTAACTTGAAAGTGGAACACATTTGAATGACCGCATCATTTCATGAAGAGTTCAGAGGCTTGAGTTCATAAAACTAGCTCAACCCCGCCACTTTTTATTGCAGTGTCTGTTCCAAATCAAAGTGAGAGGTCATTTATGTATGTTTAGGTACCGTCTTTATGAATTTTATTTTCAATTTTTGAATTGTTCTGACTGTGGTATTGAGAAACTGGCAAGATAGGGTACACAAGTCGAAGACAAACAAAACAAAAACACAACACAATATATGTTAGACACCACTGTACGAGAACAAACACAGATAATGGAAATATGACGTGAGTCATCCTACAAATAACTGGAGGTAGAGACTAACGGCACATCTAGCCGAACTCGGAATGAAAAATATAACATATCATGGCCGTAGCGCAATGGGGGCAAATGAGGCAAATGCCTCACTTTTGAAACGGCAAGTATAATCTTTGAAAACAAATAAAATCTTTTTTTCTTCTCAAAATTTGTCTAATTTCAGCCATAAATCCATAGCTAATATCACGGATTATAAATTCATTGAACGTAATATTTGATTAACAGTTGTTAGACAGTGACAGTGTTATTCGGCAGCTGTATGTCATAAGTTCAGATTAAAAACCACGGGAATATCCGAAGTTGCTCCCGCGAAAAAAACATTGCAGAAGACGTTGGAAAGTCATCATGTCACTTCACAATTGGTTGAAGACAGGGTGTTTAAAACGAATTATTTTTAGATGAAGGTAACTTTCAAAACATCAGTGTGGATTTGCATATTCCATGTTATGAATGAAATAACACAATTACCAGATTCGCAGAAAAAAATGTCTAGAAAATCCAACTAACTGGCAATATCTAGAATAACGCTCAAACAGGTCTGAGGAGGTACAATATGCAGTAAACAGTTATATTTCTGACTTTTAAAAGGCATTTTCAATTTAGAGTTTAGTCTAAAAATTACAAAAAGGTGTCAACTTCCGGGAGCTTCGCCCCGGACCCCTTTACCCTCTACCCCCAAACCCCCGCTGGGGGAAATATCCTCCCAGACCCCCCTTTGCCTCACTTTATTCAGACCCAACCTACGGCCGTGCATATACGGGTATAGACATTTCAATCCCCGAACTATTCTCATCATCGATATAATTGCTTTGATAAGTTTCGACTACACACTTCAACGTGCAGTGGGTTAAATCGTTGTTTAATGGTGTCTTCATATCACTAAAAATACATTGCATTTAATAAAACAATGTTTAAAGAGGGATAAATCGTGTACACAAAACATACTTTTTAGAGTATAGCTAAGAGAGTTTTTATTGATATTTTCATACCGTCGAAATGTATTGCATTTTTTAATATGTTAAAAAAGGGATAAATTGTGGACACACACAAAAAAACCCAAACTTTTAGAACATTTTTAGAGTTTTTATTGATATTTCATACCACCGAAATGCGTTGTATGTAAAATAAAACATGTTTAAAGAGGGATCATTCGTTTACACAAAGCATACCTTTAGAACATACCTAAAGGAGTTCTTATTGCTATTTTCATATCACTGAAATGCGTTGCATTTAATAAAACAAACGCAACATTTGTTTCAAGACGTGTAAATCGTTTACACAAAAAATACTTTTTGAAATATACCTAGATGAGTACTTGTTACTATTTTCATACCACCGAAATGCTTTGCATTTAATAAAATATGTTTAAAAAGGGATAAATCATACTTTTCGGAAGTACCCGTCGTTGATTGGTAAGAAATTATATGGATTTCAGTGGACATGAGAGGCTATCCAACATTTGACATAGACAAGCATAAAAGTAAAGGAACTAATCCTTTATTGCTGTGGTTCACTAAAAATATATTAATTATAAATTAATTATAAAAAGAAAGATTAAAGAGTGTAAACAATTCAATAAATATCAACAAAACGAACAAACATAAATAAAATTAAAAACCAAAAAATACTAATCTATCGGATCAGTCTCAAAAATCCGATAGAAAATAATCGAAAGAGGCGAAATCGATACCCTTAGCACACAAATACATGACCGCTCACTTTCCTGGCTTGGTACAGGCACTTTATTGGAAAAAAATGGCGGGTTGAACACAAAAAACACCACAGCATATAGCGTATGAAATCCACGTCATGGCAGTTATATGCATGAAAATGGCCAGATAAGATAATATACTACTTTATTTACTAATCATGGGTTCAACAAGCTGTAAATTTACTACAACATAAAACATGCATATACGGAATATCTGTGTCACAAATGACCACGGATATGTTCTATTTGTCGAAGTTCCAAATCCGGTGCTTTCCTCATACAGCATTTGTAACAAGAGTAGCACGACGGGTGCCACTAGTGAAGCGGGAACTGCTTACGTTTCCTGAGTTCACCGCGGTTTTTAGTGTATTGCTCAATCTTTAGTGCTCTGTGTAGTGTTTTACCTTTTTGCCTTTTCATTTGGCCATTGTCCTGTCTGTTCTTCTTCGAATTACGTCTTCTGATTACCTTTGGTATCTTCAAACCTTTCTTATTCAATATAGATGTCGATATACATTGTATAAATTAAGAAATGAAACAAAAAATATTCTTCTCCCAGTTCCAGGGACTACTTTGCACAGATGTCGTTATAAAAATAAATGAAACAGGTACTTTTCTCACAGTTCCAGGGACTTCTTATAAAAGAACGAACTAATTTCACATCGTCCGTTGGCTTCAGATTTAATCTGATGGTACAACTAGTAGGTTATACTCACAATTTAATCAGTACATGTATACTTCATATATTTCATTCCATATGATATAGCTATTTCATATTAAATTTCCAAAGGAACAATTGTGGCTTAACGAGTTAGGTAGTTGGATTACCCAGCAACTCATACAAGCCTATCACCAATACGGCGTGGGTTCGCACCCGGCTTTGTAAGTGATAAAGTTTACCAGTTGCTTGCCCATGGTCTGTGGTTCTCTCCAGGTACTCCGGCTTCTTCCACCACTAAAACTGGTCGCCATGATATAGCTGAAATATTGATGAAAGTGGCGTTAAACACAATACACCATATTAACCAAGGGAACAAATATGCGAACAATTATAATTTATTTTAGAATATATACATGTGGATTCAAATCTTGCTGCTTAATCTATATTTTGAATTTAAAAGTCTAATCATTTTATTCTATTTTATTCACTCGTATATCATTTACAAGAAAAACATATTTTATATATGGTTACAAAACGCATTGTTGAAATTGAAAAAAAAACAACATATAGCTAAGGGTGCCGTCGTGGTCGTGATCGTATGGTAGTTGGATTTACAACTACCTGTGTAATCAGTGCCTATCGCCACTAAAGTTGTGAGTTCGAACCCCGTTCATGGACAGGTGTACTAGATACAAAATTATGTGATCAAGTTTGTCAGTGACTTGCAACAGGTCGGTGGTTTTCTCCGGGTACTCCGGTTTCCCCCTAAAAAAACTGACCGCCAATATATAACTGAAATATTGTTGAAAGTGACTATAAACACCATAAACCAAACCAAGGTTGACAATGTCTTTTTCGAAGTGTAACAATCTGATTTATCACCCTCTCAACTATGTTATTTAATTTATTATACTGAATGTTTTCACTTTCTCGTTTGCAGTGATGTTTTTTTTCCATTTAAATACTTTATTTCATATTCAGTCTACTCATTTTTACAGATGTTCAGTAATTTTGCTAGAACCTAGAATGCTTAACCACCCAGCACTAGAGTGTCAGATATATTTATATTCTTGCATATAAAAAGACAAATATGAGAGAGTGATATTAAGAAAAATGTACCCACTAAGCCATGTGTCAGAGCAGAATGTTACCCTCGTCTTATCCAATAAAATTACAGCTTACATACATGAAGTATAATAAAGAAATATACTACATATCACTGTTTACTACACCTTGAAGATGTATCAATGGAAGCAAGATGTTATACAAATTAATGAGAAATGTATGAAATATATGATTCCTCTTAAGATGATCTGACATTATTATAGATATACACAGTCAGACCTGCACATAAAGGGTACCACCGAAGGAAAACTGAAAATGTGCCCTTAATGCGCAGTTGCCCTTTATATACAAGTTCAAATTATATACATTATTCATTAAATGGAAAAAATAAACTGTTCTTTTTAGACAGTGGTTTGGTATATACAGGTGTCCGTCCTGAAAGGTAGAATTGACTGTACTCAATTTGCAAATGGTTTATCCAATTAACTATTTAATAAATATCTCAAGATATGCATTGTTCCAGCAGAATCACCGATTAATAACAGCCCTCTGTTGTCAACTCCGACTGACCATGGAATATCAATCCAATCTCTGCCAATCTGGTGATATCTTAATATCTTACCATATTTATCCAGCATATGTATAGCATTGTTGCTGGAATCGACAGCAATGATGTGTCCAAAATTGTCACAAACGACATCCATTGGGCAGAACGAATATTCGGTTCGGATCGACTGTGGACCGTTATAGATAAACTTGACCTGTTCATTTCGCGTGAACATGATTAGTCTCCCTTTATCCTTGCTGGTTTTGTCAAGAACGATAACTTCTTCATCAACGGTTTCACTAACTTTAAACGGAAGTGTGAACAACCGTAGGTCAAGATTGTAAGCCATACGTTTGATGACCTTGCCAGTTTTTGAAACCTTTACAAGTTGACGTTTGCTGTAGGGTTTCATCTGCTTAGAGTCTGTTGATATTTTGTCAACAACACAGACCATTACTGATCCGCTCCGCAAGACGTGTACACCTAAAGGGTGCAAAGGTGACGAATTGAAGAAAGTTTCGATTTTACCGTTTAGGCGAATGCGCTTGACACAGCGGGTGTCAAAACACGATAAGAACAAATCACCAGGACGTGAAACGGACATATCTTTAACACTAAAATCAAAATGTAGCGGCTTTTCTATTCTACCATCAATGCCAAAAAGTTGTGCCTGTTTCGTATTTGACAAAGATGAGAACCAAACTTCAGAATGACCAAGAGCTACCATGGTGTGTATTGGCTGACCGTCACCTACTGGTACCGATAAAACGCGAGAAAGATCTAGATCTTTACTAACCTCTAATTTATTGTCACCACGCATGCGCCAAGAAGCTACAGTACTATCAGGTTCATCCATCTGGAGAGTATTTCCAAAGAGATCTTTTACCCGTTCTTCTGTCGACAAACCCGAAGTGAACCGAGATGGTTTCGGTTCGCGTATAGACAATGTTCTGTCTATCTGGCTTATGATCGTTGTGTAATCGTGTTCCGATCGTAACATCGAAGTATCGTTGTCATTATCCATAGCATTTTCCACACGTCTGATAATATCTCCAGTGCGTTCAAGATGGTCACTCAATATTTCCTTGGAAGATACAAATTCGTCCATATCTTGTTTCTGCTTTGTTTCTATTGACGATATGATGCTATCTCGAATGCGATCAACATCTTCATGTAGTTGACTTGCTCTTTTGTGTATTTCGTTTATTGTTTGTTCTGAAAGAGATAAATACTATATAAGATTGGTTTAGATATATAGTATTTAACGCCACTTTCAACAATATTACAGCCATATCGTGGCGGTCAGTTTTATTGATGGAGGAAACCTGAGTACCCAGAGAGAACCACCAACCTGTCGCAAGTCACTGACAAACTTTATCACATAAAGTTGTATCAAGTATACCTCGCCGGAAAGGGATTCGAACTCACAACATTGGTGGTGATAGGCACTGATTGCACAGGTAGTTGGAAATCCAACTACCATACGATCACGACCATGACGGCCCCTAAACACTACAATAATTACATTATGTTCTATATGGCCACTTTCTACGATTTTTCGATTGGGTTTTGGAGCTGTTGCGACAGTCTGGTATTTTTATTTTTGTTTTTGTTTTTCATTTCATTCATATAAACAGCCCTGACATGTTATTGGTTAAAATGGTTGTACATAATATCCTGACATGATCTGATGATTGAAAATTTACTGGACCGAGACGATCACATAATTTGTGTACTATTAATTAAACACAGTTTATATCTGTCAATAAAACTGCACAAGGTGATACATCGTTTTGACACATTGTTTGATTATTTTATTGTATGAACATCGGGGTCATCCTTTTACCCACAGATGACATTACAAACCAAACTCCTCATAAAAAACACACAAACACAAGTTTAAAAACACAAACTTTAGTTTTTACTCAAATTTAAGTTGGTTTGTTAGAAAACTCGAGATTTTTTTAGAAATCCAAGCCAGGGATGGACTCGTATTTTAAAAGTTTCGATTTCGGAAAAGTTACGATATTTCTAGCATTCATTTCCGATTGTAATCGTAAAATTTAAATATACTAGAAAGATCTATTAAAATTAAACAGATTAAAGAAACACAAACGGTGTAACTCAAAATTGTTGTACAATTCCTTTTGATTATGAGGTGCTCCTATGCATCGAACGAGCGTGACAAATATTGACATTTGAACTACCTTTCCTGGCGTGATGACACATCGATCATAAAATGTTTGACATGTTCACCTCGAGAAATGTAAAAAAAAAATATCTTTAAATATCCACTCTCACGTCCGACCAAATACTCGGAGTTAGAGTGTGTTGACTCTCAAATTTATCGGACATTTCTCTGGAGTGAGTCGGACATTTTGGGAGGAATATGTCCGACCTGAGAGTATGAGCGTCGTAACACTTGGAGTGTACTGTACATTACGTCGGAATGGAAACTTCCATTATTCATTGAAGCGCATAATTGTATTTATTAATGTAAATTGTAATGATAAGTATTGAATGCCATTTTTATAGCGTTGAACGAAGTACATTTTTATATGGAGCGCTATCGTGCTTCCCGCAAGATGTACTAAAGTCAACACTTACACAACAATAAAACTATAGAACTTTGCATTCGATTTTTAGTTGATTTTCGGATTGTGTTCCCTTGCATGATAAATACAATTTCAGCCTTTTCTATATGTGTATGAAGGAGACTGTATTTGATCTAAATGGTATCTGTTATGTAGACAACACCAATAAAAGCGTAACTATCAAATTTAGAGCTTAGGAAAGTCGAAAGGCTGGAAAGCCAAATAATCTAGAGCGTATTGGGAGCGAGTGAGCCAAAGGGCCTAAACAGGATAGTCAAAATCTGCTATGACTGATGCCTGAGAGAGTAGAACCTTAGTTTTAATAATAAGTACATTATTTAGGAACTGTAAAGTTTGATAACAAATATAATATAAACCATGTCAGTACCGAAACAGTGACTACTGGGCGGATGATACCCTATAAACCATGTCAGTACCGAAACAGTGACTACTGGGCGGATGATACCCTATAAACCATGTCAGTACCGAAACAGTGACTACTGGG
>MJUT01015982.1:233827-245447 GCA_002080005.1 Gigantidas platifrons | reverse complement strand
TGATACCCTCAGGGACTAATAGTTCACTAACAGAGATAGCAATCCATTGATAGAAACACTGACTACTGGGCGGATGATACCCTCAGGGACTAATAGTTCACTAACAGAGATATCAATCCATTGATAGAAACACTGACTACTGGGTGGATGATACCCTCAGGGACTAACAGTTCACTAACAGAGATAGCAATCCATTGATAGAAACACTGACTACTGGGAGGGTGATACCCTCAGGGACTAATAGTTCACTAACAGAGACATCGATCTAGTGATAGAAGCAGTGACTACTGGTCGGGTGATACCCTCAGGGACTAATAGTTCACTAACAGAGATATCAATCCATTGATAGAAACACTGACTACTGGGCGGGTGATACCCTCAGGGACTAATAGTTAACTAACAGAGATAGCAATCCATTGATAGAAACACTGACTGCTGGGCGGGTGATACCCTCAGGGACTAATAGTTCACTAACAAAGATAGCAATTCATTGATAGAAGCAGTGACTACTGGGCGGGTGATACCTTCAGGGACTAATAGTTAACTAACAGAGATAGCAATCCATTGATAGAAACACTGACTACTGGGTGGGTGATACCCTCAGGGACTAATAGTTCACTAACAGAGATAGCAATCCATTGATAGAAACACTGACTACTGGGCGGGTGATACCCTCAGGGACTAATAGTTCACTAACAGAGATAGCAATCCATTGATAGAAACACTGACTACTGGGTGGATGATACCCTCAGAGACTAATAGTTCACTAACAGAGGTAGCAATCCATTGATAGAAACACTGACTACTGGGCGGGTGATACCCTCAGGGACTAATAGTTCACTAACAGAGATATCAATCCAGTGATAGAAACACAGACTACTGGGCGGATGATACTCTCAGGGACTAATAGTTCACTAACAGAGATATCAATCCAGTGATAGAAACACTGACTACTGAGCGGATGATACTCCCAGGGACTAATAGTTCACTAACAGAGATATCGATCCAGTGATAGAAACACAGACTACTGGGCGGATGATACCCTCAGGGACTAATAGTTCACTAACAGAGATATCGATCCATTGATAGAAACACAGATTACTGGGCGGATGATACTCCCAGGGACTAATAGTTCACTAACAGAGATATCAATCCAGTGATAGAAACACTGACTACTGGGTGGATGATACCCTCAGGGACTAATAGTTCACTAACAGAGATAGCAATCCATTGATAGAAACACTGACTACTGGGCGGGTGATACCCTCAGGGACTAATAGTTCACTAACAGAGATATCGATCCATTGATAGAAACAGACTACTGGGCGGATGATACCCTCAGGGACTAATAGTTCAATAACAGAGATATCAATCCAGTGATAGAAACACAGACTACTGGGCCGATGATACCCTCAGGGACTAATAGTTCACTAACAGAGATATCAATCCAGTGATAGAAACACAGACTACTGGGCGGATGATACCCTCAGGGACTAATAGTTCACTAACAGAGATATCAATCCAGTGATAGAAACACTGACTACTGGGCGGATGATACCCTCAGGGACTAATAGTTCACTAACAGAGATGTCAATCCAGTGATAGAGACACAGATTACTTGGCGGATGATACCCTCAGGGACTAATAGTTCACTATTAAGAGATATCAATCCAGTGATAGAAACACAGACTACTGGGCGGATGATACCCTCAGGGACTAATAGTTCACTAACAGAGATGTAAATCCAGTGATAGAGACACAGATTACTGGGCGGATGATACCCTCAGGGACTAATAGTTCACTAACAAAGATATCAATCCAGTGATAGAAACACAGATTACTGCGCGGATGATACCCTCAGGGACTAATAGTTCACTAACAGAGATATCAATCCAGTGATAGAAACACAGACTACTGGGTGGATGATACCCTCGGGGACTAATAGTTCACTAACAGAGATATCAATCCAGTGATAGAAACACATACTACTGGGCGGATGATACCCTCAGGGACTAATAGTTCAATAACAGAGATATCGATCCAGTGATAGAAACACATACTACTGGGTGGATGATACCCTCAGGGACTAATAGTTCACTATCAGAGATATCGATCCAGTGATGGTAATAAAAACGTAGATATCAAATTTAGTGCGCACGACGAGTTCTGGAATAACATTCATCAGGTACTCTCAAAGCCAAACATTGTTTCATAATTGTTAATATTCTTTTTCCAATGTCAAGTTAGTAAGCTTTGAAAGAAAATTTAAGGACACTCTAGAGACACAGCAATATTGGTCACAAGACACCCAACGAAGATAAACAAAACAAAAACAAAAAACACACACACAACAGAATACTAAACAGATGACCCCACCACAAAACCAGGGTATGTAGTTTTGTGAAAAGTAGATCTTACTAAAGATTATAAGATTTATAGAAGCAAATATTAAATTCTATTCTTAACCGGTAGTGAACTCATGTACTCTGGAAGATTAATCATTTCCTGCTCCACTAGTGGCACTCGTCATGTTCCTCTTATACACCCGGTGATAAGTCGTAAATACAAGATCGGTAGTACACGTAATAAGATAATAAGATAAATTATAAGTTCATAAATTGATATCAGTCCTTAAATTATAGATAGATAAAGCGAGTTGCACTTGATACAACATTCTGTGATCAAGTTTGTCAGTGACTTGTGGCAGGTCGGTGCTTTTCTCAGGGTACTCTGGTTTCCTCCACCAATAAAACTGACCGCCACGATATAACTGAAATTTTTAAGTGGTTTTAAACACCATAACCCCCTAACCCCATACTTAGATATGCTTATATGTGGCTGGTAAACCCTAAGTTTCCTGACATTCGTTAAAAGTTTTTACCAATATATTACTGAGAACACGAGTTATAAATTATTTCAGAATTTATGTTTTCATAGCAATAAAACCACAACATTTCCTTGTATATATGTCAAGATGTAAACACAATTAGTAAAGACAATTGCTTTGTATATGTCAAGATGTAAATACAATTAGTACCAAATTATATGTAATCAGGGTGTAATGTAAAAAATAAACATTAGAGAATACCGAAGGGGAAATCAAAACTAGACGATTCATGACGAAGAAAAATAAAACAAAAACACAGCTCAATATGTACTGGACACCACTATGGTCAAACAAATACAAATAATGTAAATAAAACATGAGCTCTCCTGTAAACAACTGGAGGTCAAAACGAAACGAACATCGTTTTTATGCGGAGAATCGTAACAGACATCACAACACGGAACTCAAAACGTAAAGACACATAATATGACAACACAAAAAACTAAAAAGAGCAACTCGCACCCCATCAAAAAACCGGAGTGAACTCAGATGCTCGCGAATGGTGAGTGGTTGCTGCTTCTTATAAAACATCCGCCGTGTTAAATTATATATTTAGCCTATATATTCATATTGTTTAACAGGTGTACGTAATTGAATATAATTATTTAATTATTTTTTTATCATTCTTTCAATTTATTATATAATATTACATATAAAAGTTAGAGAAATATGTACACCCTCTATTATTTGTAAATATTATATGATGAACGAAATGATGTCAATAGTGTCAGTGTAACTAAATCTATACTAAATATTTCGTTAATTGATATGTTGTACAGCGTAATATTATGATATAAGTTTTTTGTAAATGCAAAACAGAAATAAAGACAATCATCTCATTATGTACAAACACGTGTTTTTTTTTCTCCATTTATTCTCAATTTTCACGTATTTCCAAATTAATTGGGTAATAATCGGTTTTTTGTTGTTGTTCAATTTGTCCCTATTTTGTAAACATACATAATACAGTATAATAACCTTTTTCGATTTGCTCATACTACGCAATTTAACGAAATAAAAACAAAATTGGTATTATGACGTAAAGAAAAAAGGTCAACAATCTATCTAGTACGATATGATTTCCACCCATTACAATTTTCCGCATCGTAGAACGATCTCAGACTTGTGAGATATAATTTATTGATTTATTTTCAGCCCAATTAGTCAATTGTCCACAGATTTACAAAACGTTATTTAGCAATTTAGATGAAGATTTTATTTCTCTATCATTCGGAACAAAACATAGGAAAACTAATAAAGTGGGAACACAGATGACAATTTTCTACACAATCAGACCGAATATTAACTGATCCGGTATTGTTATCGTAAAATATAGTTATAATCAGTGACCATTTGTCATATACACTGATGCACAAGTCTGTCAAAAGTTGATAGTGTACGTAAAATCGTTGACCGGTCAATAATGATCACTACTGCCTGTCACCTTCTAATGTATCCACGTTTTTATTTTGACCAGAATGCGTTTCATTTAAAATATAGTTATAATCAGTGACCATTTGTCATATATACTGATACACGAGTCTGTCAAAATTTGATTTTGTATGTAAAGTCGTTGACTGGTCAATAGCGATCACTATTGCCTGTAACCTCTTGACGTGTATGTATTTTGTATTAGAATGTGCTTCAAATCAAATATAGAGAGTGATTCGGGGATTGTTGTTTAACGCCAAATCAGAAATTTTCCAATTATATGAAGTCAATGAGATGATACCCGTTTTGTTAAAATCAACACGCGTAGTTGTATCTTTATAATGCTAGCTCATTGAAACAACAGTCTGCGGATAGACATGTCGCTCCACCCGTATACACTATCATGATTCTGAGTCAACCAATCTTTGCTCTTGATCTCTTATATAGAGAAGCAGCAAATAGCAATGTTCCTAGTCTTTGGTTTGGTCCAACGATCTATCGTACTCGAGGCGAGCACGATGGCAACTACACCACATATGCAGATTAAATGTTTTTGTAAATAAATGTTAGAAAATACCGAAGAGGCAATAAAGAAATAGACAATCCAGAGAAACTGGAAACATTGGGAACAAGGGCGAAGACAAACAAAGCAAAAAAAACACAACAAAATGAACAAACACAAATAACGTAAATAACAGCTCTCCTAGCTGGAGGTAAAGACGAACCGAACATAGTTTTTGTGTGGAAATCGTAGCGAACCTCACAACACGGAACTCAGAATGTAAAGAAGCAATTGTAAATCTACATTTGTTGTATGTCATACAAACTAAAACAAATATATCTCTGGATCTGTAACTTTCTCTTTATACTTTCATACAAACAATGATTAATACAAAAAAGGGCGCACACGACTCGCAGTCGCAAGTGATAAAGTTTACCAGTTGCTTGGCCAAGGTAGGTGGTTCTCTCCGGCTTCCTCCACCACTAAAACTGGTCGCCATGATATAGCTGAAATATTGTTGAAAGTGGCGTTAAAACACAAAAAATCAAAATCAAATCACAAATGACTTTTTCCCACCAGCCTAACACCACTGTCACTTTCTTGCATCCTTCTACCCACATCAAGTGTTTCAGACTCTTACCCATGCCCTTGGGTTTCACCATACAATGCGTTCTATTTGCACGTATTAGATGGAAATATTGTTTAACAGTGAGGTTAAGTACCATTAGCCGCACCCAGCTGTATTTATTTTCTTTCGTAACGCTGTGAGTTCGAATCTCGCTCAGGCGATGTGTACTCGGTGCAATAGTATATGGTGAAGTTTGTTAGTGACTTGCGGCAACCAATAAAACTGACCGACACGATATAACTGAAATATTGTTGAACGTGGCGTTAAACACCATAACCCTAACCCTTTATTTCCTTTCTGTCCGTATATTCCTGTTTATCCGGATTTGACTTTATATTTTACTTTACCTGTTTTGACGTTATATTGTTCTTCTGCTAACTCTAGATTACTGTACGATGTTTGAAGTTCATCATCATAAAACGTCTTCAATGGAGACAGTATGGTATGAAGGCGACTTTTAAGCCTCGTTCCTGCCTCTTCTATGCTGACAAACTGATGACGCTGGTGTACCTCAACAATACATTCGCTGCAGACAATCTTGTTGCATTCCACACAATGAAGTTGAATGTCCTTTGTTGGATGTCGCTGACATTTGCTGTACTTTCCCCTGGGCGTTGTTCCTGATTCTACAGATATCCCTGTTGCGCTTTCGTTATGTTTTTTAGTCCTTCCGGTAATTCGCCCGGTGTTATTTTGTGAATTAGTGGCAATGGTCACTTTCGGAGACGCCTTCGGAATTTCGGGTGAACTTACTTTGGCTAAATCCAGCGATAAATCCGGCGTTTCTGACTCAGTCTCTAAAATCTCTGTGAATTTATGGTTAACATTAACCACGTTTGACGAATGACTTGTTTTACACTTTTCACAAAAATACTTTTTACAAGGCTGACATAAGTATTTCGCCTTTACTTCGTCCGTACACACTGAGCATACATACAGTGGTTTTGGTGTCAGTCTCTGTGATGAATTTGCAGAATCAGATTGATCAGATCTTTCGGATAGAGCCGACATCATGGTGTGAAAAACGAGGCTGACGTTTCGTCTTTGAATTAAGCGTTGAAAATATCATAATAAAATGGTTTTATCATGTTAGATTTTAAAACGACGTATTTACACAATACTTAGTACTTTTGTCTTATTTCTATTTACTAACTACCATACCTGAGCTGGAATATGGGGCACCATTAAGGATACGTGTTGTTCATGCTACTGATTTCAAGACAACGAATTTCAATAAAACTCATTTAATCTTAATGTTCATGTAGAATAAATTTCACAACTCTTTCATCTGGAAAACTGAAATTTAAAATACACATGTATATGAAATACATAGATACAAATAAAATGACCAAGAAAAATACAAAACAAAGCAAAATTAAGATAAAATTACCCTTGTTGGAGCCCCTGAATTTTTTGTTTCAAGTCATTAGTAAAAACAAAAGTTATTATTTTCTCCTAATCTAATGATCTATTCATTGAATCGCATAAACAAAGACAAACGATTTGATTTAATGGTCGTTAAGTTTAAATTTTGTTAAACTACCTATACTGTTTATATGGATATATGTTCTGAATGGTATACCTACTGTACATCTATATAGTTATAAATCATTCTAATATGACGTCCTTCAAACTCTTTGAATCCAAACCCGTGGTAAAATTAATATATACCTACACCCATTGTAATTTATGACGTCATTGACAATTTATAACGATATTTTACCATTTTTTACATATTAGAATCGAAATAATTCATGGTAGTCCGAATATAAATTCGGGCTATGAATTATTTCATAAACAATAAGACAAAACATTGCTATTTGTTTATACTTATTATATAAAAAAAAAAGAGACAATTAAACAAAAACAAAAATCAAAGCAAATTAAAAACAAATAAACAAACAAACTAACAAACAAAGCAAAAACACACATCTTTATTGGTGTCTATAAAACAAATAGAAACGACAATTATCAGTTTAAGAGAATTTTTGTTTTACGGTCGCCGCCATGATCTGGTTAACCGTTACGGAATATCTATGTCACAAATGACCACGGATACGTTCCGTGTGTCTTAATCACAATCCGGTCCTTTCTTCATTCATGACATATCAATGGGCTTGTAACCATATAAATTCGACGGATGTTACTAGTGGAGCAGGAACTGCTACCCTTCCGGAGCACCTGAGTTCTCCCCCGGTTTTTATTGTAGTTCTTGTTGCTAGATCGCTAGTTTTCTATGCAGTGTTTTGAAAATTATTGCTTCTACTTCTACTTCTCCCGCTGAGTGGCTTCCATCAAACTGTTGATTATTCTGCCACTCCCCCCCCCCCCCAATAAAAAAATGTTTGTCCTTTTTCGTTTGGCCATTGTTTTGGCGGTTCTTCGTCTATTTACGGATTCTGATTACCCCTTTTGTGTCCTCTAACTTTTCTTATGCAATAGTACAAAGTCACAGTCACAAAACAACTAAACTTATATTCCGACAATGTACAAAATTATTTCTTCAGTTGAATTACTTGGTTTTACAATCTGAACTATGACCGCACCTGTATGACGTAATTAAATATCCACGTTTTTAGTTGGTGGCGAAATTAAATACAGTCAAACCTTTATTATATGACCTTCCAATAGGGGAACATTGAAATAGAGCCACGTAAGACAGGTGGTCACTTAATGCAGATTTCAATAATATGAAATGTACTGTGAAGGGAAATTAAAATCAAGGTCACATAATACAAGTTATTGCTTAATGGAGGTGGTCACTAAAGCAGGTTTTACTGTAGCTTAATGGAGGTGGTCACTAAAGCAGGTTTGACTGTAACTTAATAGAGGTGGTCACTAAAGCAGGTTTTACTGTAACTTGATAGAGGTGGTCACTAAAGCAGGTTTTACTGTAACTTGATAGAGGTGGTCACTAAAGCAGGTTTTACTGTAACTTGATAGAGGTGGTCACTAAAGCAGGTTTTACTGTAACTTGATAGAGGTGGTCACTAAGGCAGGTTTTAGTGGGGTTCGTGTTACTAGATCTTTAGTTTTATATGTATGTTTTGTGGATCGTTGTTTGTCCTGTATCTTTTGGTCATTGTGTTGTCTGTCACGGATTCTGATTACTCCTTTGGTAGCTTCAATCTCTTCTTTGACTGTACAGTACATATATATGAAAATTCCAGAATTTCTGACCCAGTACATGAATACTTGATTTATTGTATCTCTTTGTATCTTGGTGCTGGCAATACAACGCACTAAATAGAACTCCAATAAATTACATAATAAAGATCAGGGGTCGTGTCAATGAAAGTATCCTAAGATATGTCCTAAGACATATCTTAGGACCTATATTAGGACACTGATAGGACTATCCTAGGACATGTCTGAGATTGTATATCAAAGCTGTCTTAGCACTATCTTAGTTTAGGATGTCCTAGACATAATCGTAAATATGAATACGATCTGATTTGTGTAAGGAAAGAATAATATAAATATAAATGCTACAAACATTAATGTGTTACGCAAAAGTTCATATAAAAAATAAAATAATACGATTAAATTTTATTTTATTTTTATATATATATATCATTGATTTAATTGTGATTTTAGATAAGAAATGTATCTAATAAAATCTGATAATAATTTAATAAAATAATATCAATGAAAGTGATGGTAAATTTTAATCAATACCTATACCTAACATTAAACTTTTAGCCAAGTAAGCTGTTTTCAAGATGTTAAAGTGTCACATCATCAGTTATTCAAACGGGTTAATGGATAAAAACGTGGAGATTTTTTATAACTTGAAAGTAAAATTTGTCTGTCCATTATTTTGTACGTAACTGTCCCGTGTAATACATTCTGTACTTCTGTACCAAAATGAGCTGAAAAAGAAGCCCTAATTGTTCAGAGTCCGAACTAAAACACTCTTAAGACACCTATTTTGGTATCCTAACTTTAGGATATATTTTAGGACATATCGCAATTTAGAACACTTTCATTAACCCGACTTAGGACTAAGATATGTCCTAAGACACATCTTAGTCCTAAGACACCTTTGTTAACACGGCCCCAGGATCTTTAACGATAATTAATTGTCATCTCAATATTTCTTATTAAAACGTCTTAAACAGAGGACAAACGTTAGGTGAGGTTTATGGTTACTAACTACCTAATTAAAGAAGAGTTTGAAGATACCAGAGCGGTAATCAGAATCTGTAAATCGGTAATAAAAAAAAAGGACAGACAACACGATGGCCAAAAGAAAAAGGACAAAATGACAAACAAGTATCTACAAAACATTACCGGTACACATAAATCTAAAGATCGAGTAACACGAACCCCACTAAGAACCGGGGGTGAACTCAGGTGCACCGGAAGGGGGAATAGTTCCTGTTCCAGTAGTGGCACCCTTAGTTTAAAGCTATTATGAACTAGTCAACGTATGTTCGAGTTTGATGCATTTGCAGATAAGTTCCCTTGATATAACTGCTAATAAAAATCAACATTAGAAAAATACGAAGGGGTAATCAAGAATGGACAACCCAGAGACACTGGATATCAATGTGTACACAAGACACAGGGGAAAAAAACGAAAAAAGAAAAAAAAAACACGACACAAAATTAAGAAGATGAGCTGCATGAACCCCATCAAAAACCGGGGGTGACCCCAGGTGCTCGCGATTGGTACAAGACACTCTGGAATAATTTTTGTAAGATACGATTAAAGTCAGTAAATTGGAAGGTTAAATAATATTAAAATCTTTGGGAGCATGAAAATCAAAGGGCCTCAACAGGATTACCAGAATCGGCTTAAAAATGAAAGGGTGATGATTAGAGTTATGGTGTTTAACGCCACTTTCAACAATATTTCACCTATATCGTGGTGGTTAGTTTTATTGATGGAGGAAACCGGAAACCACCACCGAAACTTTATCACATAATGTTGTCTCGAGTACACCTCACCTGACAGGGATGTGAACTCACAACGTTATGGGTGATAGGCACAGTAATAAACTAAATGACCTAAACATGATCCAGAATCGGCTAATAAACAAAAGGACCAAAATATGATAGCCAAAATCAACTAATTTAACCTGGTGTCATTTTACCTGTCATAGACTATACACCTCCGCTGTAAAGGAGGACTCTATAATGCATACCATACATGAAGCATGTGAATCTTTTAAAAGCAACCCCGATTTCTCTTCCAATTGTCCTCCATGTTGGAAGTTAGAATCACCCTGTGACGTATTATTTTGTTATGTTAATTTTTCTGTTTTTATACACGATTTCTACGTATGTTGGAGTCTACATTCTAGATGTAATATATAGCGTATTTATGTAAATTGTATATTTTTCAATTTGTATGATGTTCTTTGCATTGAGAGTTTACATCACATTTTGTGTAATGTTATTTGTATATAGAGTTTATATCACATTTTGTGTAATGTTATTTGTATAGAGATCTTATGTCAAATTTTGTGTAATGTTATTTGTATAGAGAGTTCATGTCAAATTTTGCGTAATGTTATTTGTATAGAGAGTTCATGTCAAATTTTGTGTAATGGTATTTGTATAGAGAGTTTATGTCAAATTTTGTGTAATGTTATTTGTATAGAGAGTTCATGTCAAATTTTGCGTAATGTTATTTGTATAGAGAGTTCATGTCAAATTTTGTGTAATGTTATTTGTATAGAGAGTTTATGTTAATGTTTATGTAATGTTATTTGTATAGAGAGTCAATGTCAAATTTTGTGTAATGTTATTTGTATAGAGAGTTTATGTCAATGTTTGTGTAATGTTATTTGTATAGAGAGTTCATGTCAATGTTTGTGTAATGTTATTTGTATAGAGAGTTCATGTCAAATTTTGCATAATGTTATTTGTATAGAGAATTCATGTCAAATTTTGTGTAATGTTGTTTGTATTGAGTTTGTTAAATTTTGTGTAATGTTGTTTGTATAGAGAGTTCATGTCAAATTTTGTGTAATGTTATTTGTATAGAGAGTCTATGTCAAATTGTGTGTAATGTTTTTTGTATAGAGAGTTCATGTCAAATTTTGTGTAATGTTATTTGTATATATATATATATATAGACAGAGTTCATGTCAAATTTTTTGTAATGTTATTTGTATAGAGAGTTTATGCCAAATTTTGTGTAATGTTATTTGTATAGAGAGTT
>MJUT01015982.1:221598-233714 GCA_002080005.1 Gigantidas platifrons | reverse complement strand
ATGTCAAATTTTGTGTAATGTTATTTGTATAGAGAGTTCATGTCAAATTGTGTGTATTGTTATTTGTATAGAGAGTTTATGTCAAATTTTGTGTAATGTTATTTGTATAGAGAGTTTATGTCAAATTGTGTGTAATGTTATTTGTATAGAGAGTTCATGTCATATTTTGTGTAATGTTATTTGTATATATATATATATAGACAGAGTTCATGTCAAATTTTTTGTAATGTTATTTGTATAGAGAGTTTATGCCAAATTTTGTGTAATGTTATTTGTATAGAGAGTTTATGTCAAATTTCGTGTAATGTTATTTGCATAGAGAGTTTATGTCAAATTTTGTGTAATGTTATTTGCATTAATACTTTATGTCTTAAATGTTATGTGATGTTATTTTTATAGGGAGTTTATGTCAAATTTATTTATATTTATATGTTTTAAACGTTAATAAACGTTAGAGAATACCGAAGTAGTAATCAATAATGGACAATCCAGACAAACTGGCAACATGACGAAGAAAAACAAAATAAAAACACAACACAATATGTATTTGACACCAATATACGAAAACAAACTGAAATGACGTAAATAAGACACGAGCCATCCTACGAATAACTGGAGATGAACTGAAATGACGTAAATATGACACGAGCCATCCTACGAATAACTGGAGATGAACTGAAATGACGTAAATAAGACACGAGCCATCCTACGAATAACTGGAGATGAACTGAAATGACGTAAATATGACACGAGCCATCCTACGAATAACTGGAGATGAACTGAACATCGTTTTATGCCAAAATCGTAATGGATATCACAATAGGAAACTAAGAACATAAAGACACATAATAGGACAACACAAAAAACTGTATATGTTAATTATTACAAATACATTGTTTAAATGAAATTCGAAGTGTTATTTACATGTACCACAACACAAACGAGGCTAGTACTGTCCTTCCACAACGTGTATTCTGTTTGGGGGCCGTCGTGGTCATGATCGTTTGGTAGTTGGATTTACAACTACCTGTGCAATCAGTGCCTATCACCACTAAGGTTGTGAGTTCGAACTCCGTTCATGGGGAGGTGTACTCGATACAACATTATATGATAAAGTTTGTCAGTGACTTGCAACAGGTCGGTTGTTTTCTCCGATACACCGATTTCCTCCACCAATAAAACTGACCGCGACGACATAGCTGAAATATTGCTGAGAGTGGTGTTAAACACCATAAACCAAACCTATTATGTTTGGAGCTTACTCTTTCGGTCTTGATTTAATATGTTTATGTATAAATGTAAACATTTAATCTATATCCATTTTTTTGCGGCTCATGATGTTCAACATGTTCCTCCTTTTGTTTGATTTTGGCTTTGTATCTGAATCGCACTTTTACTATATAATATATTCTTATTTTCATTTTTCTTCTTCTTCGTACTATACATTAGAAACATATTTGTTTAATTCACACTTTTAAATTAAATACACGTATTTTAATTTTGCAGGAATTTAGAAACAAACAATTGCAGACCTTTGCATATATGAATCAATAGCCAATTTCCGTATGTCGTAATAGTTTAAATACAAACTAACAAACAAGACAATCAGATTTGTTCTGAATAACCAGAAAACAAAAAAAATATATAAAAAACAAAACAAAACAAGACAACAAAAACGTCAAATTAGCATTCAAACAAAATTCAAGATATTCTTTTACGTCAACCCCGGGCTTGCAACGGCGTCCATTTCTAAAGATGGAATCTGCAATGGACATTTTCTTGCCAATCAATTTTACGGATTCTATGAAATAATTAAGAAACGAACGAATGAAAATCCATCTTCTCTGCAGTCTATCATCTGTTTACAACATACACAACAATAGATGGAAATTAGTTTCACACACCCATTATAATCGCTTCCTTAAAAATACAGTTTCCAATCCGCAAAAATTGATAAGCAAACGATAAAACTATGAGCTAATTGCCAAACGGCTTGCGACAATTAAAATAAACGCTTGGTATTTCTGAGAGAAAATATCCACACTCTGGTCTTGACAGATGCTGAAAGAAAACTTCGATATATAAGAGATTATCGTCATTGGTTTGACCACAGAGGTCAGTAATAGGGTCGGAGTGACAAACTTAGTTACTAACACAATACACAGACAGGTAAGGACGTATTTATTTTATATACTTATATTTAATATTTGTCATTAATATTTTTTTAAATGATATTCGAAAGTTTGTAAGTACAATGCATTCATTCATATATTAAAGTCTTTACTTTCGAAAATTCGTCTAGCTCAGATTTAATACAAAAATAAGCTAACCCATAATTTTTTTTTAATAATACTCGAAAGTTTGTAAGCACAATACAATGTATTCTTTCATTAAGAAAAATATCTACTTTCGAAAATTCGTCTGGCTCGGGTTTAATACAAAAATATTCAAACCCATAATATATACATCGGAGGAATAAGTTCTTTTTCTTATCATAATTAAGTTTAAACGATTGTTCTATAATATTTTTTTTATCTTTTAAGAAATAAAAAGATTTAAAAAATTGCTTTGTTCCAATTATCGAAATAAACTACTTTTGAAATTTTCACTTTTAGATTCTTAAAATTTAATAGTGAAATTTAAATAATTTGGAATTTTATAACGTTTTTGTCTTGCTTACGGTATTAGAATTGACATAAGCAATTTTGAAATAAAAAAAAGTTATATACTAAGACATATATAGTATACATTCTAAATACATTTTGTATATGACTTTGTCCTTTTATTTTTACTTTTATTTGTACACATAACCCTATTGTTTTATACACACAAATAGTTTTTATTTCTAAGGGTCTTGCGTTTGAGGAAACTAATTCATAGAATTTGCTTAGTCCATGATATAGCTGAAATACTGTTATTACAGTTGACGTTAAACACCAATCATTCTAATCAAATCATAAGCCTATCTAGTGGTGGAAAAATCTGTAATCCTCTAGAGGATCAAAATGTCTAGTGCCTTTCCCCACATTTGACTCGTTTGACGGCTTTTGAAATAAAGTTCGTATTAAATAATGGGAGAAACAAATTCTCCATCAGTTGCCCAGGTGGGTTACGATCTTTCTCCACTGACGGTTTGTGGTTAAATTTTTAAATTTAACTCTCTTGAATGGAGAAATATCGTAGCCCACTGGTAGATCTTCTGCGTGCACACATACTTTTCTGATTTGATTCTAACATTTTGAACATATTATGGATATATGTTATTTGCATTGAACTGTCCATGAAAGGGGGACATTTGTCCGCCTTAAAGGGAGATAGCTACTATCAAACGTATATATCTCCCAGTTGATACGATATTCCAGAGCTTGTGGTTCCTATCAGGATTTCCTTGATAGAGTGTTGCTGCTAACAAGGAAGCTACTAAACCAAGGATTCCTCTTAGTTAAGTTGAAGTCATCACTTCGAAAGTTTCACGGTCGCCACCATGACTTGATTGATTGTTATGGAATATCTGTGTCACAAATGACCACGGTTATGTTCCACGTGTCGTAAACATTTCCCGGTCCTTTCCTCGTTCCTGACTTTATCACCAAGATTGTAACTAGATTAACACGACGGGTGTTACTAGTGGAGCAGGAACTGCTGACCCTTCCGGAGCACATGAGTTCACCCCCGGTTTTTAGTGGGGTTCATGTTACTAGATCTTTAGTTGTATATGTATGTTTTGTAGATCGCTGTTTGTCCTTTTGTGCTTTTTCTTTTGACCATTGTGTTGTTTGTTCTTTTTCGCTATACGGATTCTGATTACCACTTTGGTATCTTCAAACTCTTCTTAGAATCAAAATCGGAAATGTATAAATGGTCTAAATTCCTCCTCCATCTTTTCTGATATGGCGCGAATAAGATCTTTATGCGCAACATACACAGGCACTTGTTTCTATCAATGGGGGGTCGACTATCAATGTATAATAAAAGAAGGTAGCCGACTCGGAAATATACCCCCTCCGCTTCAAACACAATTTATACCATATTCTTCGCGATTTCGTACGCTTTCCGCGTGTCTAGCGCTTCTACATATATTATTCTTTCAAAATATGTCAACAAAGTTTATCTCCTTACGGTTCTGTCTCTAAAAATAGCAATCTTACCAGTAAAAATGTCATTTTTTCCAAGGTACCCTCGTCTCAATAGACACAACTTCCGGTTTTCTTAAAATAGTGAATTAATTTTCTGAAAAATAATAAAACCCAGTGTAAAAAATATATTCTTGCTTGTCCCACTTACATTAAAATATTCTTGATAATAATTTACCCTCAAACTTGGAAGAACTTTCCTACTTTAAATAATTCACATTTTCAAAAATAACATGGTGATAATGAAAAAACCCGAGAAAGATTATACGTCCATTTGTGTTTCTCGGGTTTTTTTTGTGTTATCACCATGATAGAAAACCGTAAGTTGTGTCTATTGAGACGAGGGTACTTTTGAAAAGATGATCTTTTTACCGGTAAGATTGCTATTTTTAGAGAGAGAACCGTAAGGAGATAAACTTTGCTTACACATTTTGAAAGATCAATATATGTAGAAGCGCGAGACACGCAGAAAGCGTACGAAATCGCGAAGAACATGGTATAAATTGTGTTTGAAGCGGAGGGGTATATTTCCGAGTCGGCTACCTTTTTTATTATACATTGATACAAATAAATACAAATGTTGATAGTCGATACCCCATTGATAGAAACAAGTGCCTGTGGCAACATATCACAAAAGGTGAACAATTAAATATCTGGTTTATTCAATTCATTCAATCTTTAATTCCTCCTTAAGGAGATAAGCATAATAATACCATATAGTTAAATTATATACCAGTTTTTCTGGATTGTCCTTTTTTTATTGCCCCTTCGGTATTCTATAACGTTTATTTACATTTAAAAAAGTCAGTGCACAGTTGTATTAGAGTGGATTATGTGGGAAATTACAGTCTACATAGGTTGGTATACTGATATTTTCCACTTGTCATAAGCACTTCCCGGTCTTTTCCTCATTCATGACTTATTATCGGGTTTGCAACTAGATTAACACGACAGATGCCACTAGTGGAACAGGAAATGCTTACCCCTCCCGTTTTTAGTGAGGTTCGTGTTGCTCGATCTTTAGTTTAATGTGTAGTGTTTTGTAGATCGTTGTTCTTCCTCACTGAATTTAGTGCTGCGTTGACTACTATTTTACCTATTTTGTTCCAGTATTGTTATAAATACTGTTATAGTGACAGTCGGAACCTTTGAACCATAATGAAAGCGGGAGGTTTGGCGCCTTAAAATCTGATTCAACCCACCATTTCTTTGGAAATGCCTGTACCAAGTCAGGATCGTTACGGTTTTCCCAGTTTTCCGGTTGTTGACTGATTTTGTCTGTTTATATACTTATGAGTCTTGACATTTCCTTTGGAAGATTGTTAGGATTTCAGTAATTTTGTTATTACCCTTATTTGTCCGTTTTCATTTGGCCATTGTGGTGTCTATCCTTCTTCAATTGACGGATTCTGATTACCTTTTTGACATTGTTAAGCTCTGCTCTAGGAAAGCAAATAATGGTTGCACAGCTGTGCTGTTTTCTATGTCCAAGTTCAACAGTTCAGACTCGCTCCTAAGTAGACAACATCATATTATTTCCATGTGGACTCAGATGTGATGCATAACTAATTTATGTAAATTCTTAATCAGTTTTTGAATTTTTCGGAAATGAAATTAATGATACAAAATAATCATCAGTGACCGTGATAAAATATCTCTACTGAGAACATTGACACGGTAGAAAAGGGTGAGAAAAAGAGTAAAACACCGTGATATGTGCAAAATCGCTAAATCTGAGATGTCATCTGATGTCCCGGAGCACCTGAGTTCACCCCCGATTTATTGGGGTTCGTGTTACTGGATCTTTAATTTTATATGCGTGTTCTGTAGATCGTTGTTTGTCCTTTTGTACTTTTACTTTTGGCCATTGTGTTGTCGATATACGGATTTTGATTGCCCCTTTGGTATCTTCAAACTCTTCTTACGGTCTTACACCTCTCTGGGTGTTAGACTCTATATATCTATCACCACTAAAGTTGAGAGATTTTTTAACTTGACCATAAAACAAAAGTGATAAAAGTTTTTGTCAGTGATTTGAATGTGATACCGGTATATCGGTGATTTTCACACGGTAATCCGGTTTCCATTACTATTAGAAATGTTTGCAAGGATATAGCGAATATTGTTGAAATAAGCGTTAAGCACCCATGATCGTACCCTGCATAGGCTTCACAAATATGTTGGAAATCTTATTATTAGATATGTTAGAAGAGATGGAAGATACAAAAGGGAGGTAATCAAAATCCGTATATCGAAGAACAGACAACACAATGGTCAAAAGAAAAAGTACAAAAGAACAAACAACGATCTACAAAACACACACATAAAACCAAAGATCGATTGACACGAACACCACAAAAAACCGGGGGTGAACTCAGGTGCTCCGGAAGGGTAGCAGTTCCTGCTCCACTAGAATCCTTAACTCTGTAGAATGTACTAACAAGTAGCAAACTTTTTCATGGTAACAATGTATATAGTAAGGTAGGTTTTAAATTTCTCGTTACAACATGTTATAAAACTAATAAAATGGAAAACAAGATATACTACAATGTCGGCACCCTTTCAAAAGAGAAAAAGACAAAACCGATGACAGGTCACTTTCTGGCTTGATACAGGCATATTGATAAAAAGTGGCAGGGTCAGACTAGTTTTTGAGGGCCCAAGTATCCCTTCTTAGTCAAATTTTGAAATTAACGCTTAATCTTAAAAAAAAAAACACAATTTCGCATAAATTAAAATATTGTAATTAAAAAAAAAAGAATTCTTAAAATTTTAACAGCAATTTAAAATAACTTTAAAATTATAAATTCTAAATAACACATTATACTCCCTTTAAATTGTGAATTAGAATAGATATATAAGTTAAAAATAATTATGTATGTACAATGTATATCTAATTCATTTTCACTACAAAACATATGGTACATATTAACCGCCACGATATAACTCTCCGGGTGGCTCAATGAGTTAGGCAGTTGGATTACCTAACAACTCATACAAGCCTATCACCAATACGGCGTGGGTTCGCGCCCGGCTTTGTAAATTACAAAAAGGGTACACTCGACTCACAGCCGCAAGTGATAAAGTTTGCCAGTTGCTTGCCCATGGTCGGTGATTCTCTCCGGGTACACCGGCTTCTTCCACCACTAAAACTGGTCGCCATGATATAGCTGAAATATTGCTGAAAGTGGCGTTAAGCACCAAAAATCTAAATCAATCACGATATAACTGAGATATTGCTGAAAGTAGCATTAAACACCATAACCCCTGTTACATGTTAAACATTTTGAATTTCTGACAAATTAGTCTGCTACAATTTCTATGTAAAACCAACAAATTCGTTTTACTAGTAAATACAAAATCATCTGTGAAGAACAGGATTTTCTTCTAATACCGTAATATAGGTATTTGATGTGTATATGTGACGGCCGAGTGAATCGATTCATTATTTGTAAATTTACAACGAAATAGACGGCTTAATAAACAATAAAATACACTGAACTGTCTGATGTCATAAACACTGTACAATCATCTCAGACTCAACGATAAAATCAAGCAAAAAAAAAACAAAACAAAACAAAATTGACGCCGTGTTATTTACAAATGAATGTTATAAGAAGACTTTGAAGATATCAAGAGGGTAAGGGTCGTCGTGACCGTGATCGTATGGTAATTGGATTTACAACTACATATGCAATCAGTGCCTATCACCACTGATGTTGTGAGTTCGAACATCTAGCTGAAATATTGTTGACAGTTGCGTTAAGCACAATATACCAAACCAACACAAAATCAAGTAAAAACTACTGATGTCTTATTTACAAACGTATATTATAAGAAGAGTTGTTTGAAGGTACCAAAGGGGTAACCAGAAACCGTATATCAAAGTAGGACAAACAATACAATGGCCAAAAGAAAAATGACAAAAGGAAAAACGTTGATCTACAAAACACTAGACAGAAAACTAGAGAGCAAGCAACACGAATGCAACTAAAAACAGGGGTGAACTCATTTGATCAGAAAGGATAAACAGTTCCTGTTCCACATGTTGCACCCTTCGTGTTGTTCTTGTTAGAAACACGGTGAGTGTGGAAAAACATATCGTGATTACGTAAGCGGAACATATCCGTGGCACAGATATTCCATAACGGATAACCAAGTAACGCAGGCGACAGTAAAACATTCGAAGTGATGACTTATAGTCTCTACGTATTATATAGCTATTATTTATGTACTAACAATAATGGACCGTCGTGGTCGTGATCGTATGGTTGTTGGATTTACAACTACCTGTACAATCGGTGCATATCGCCACTAATGTTGTGAGTTCGAGCTCCGTTGACCGCGAGGTGGTCTCGATACAACATTATGTGATAAAGATTGTCAGTGATTTGCGACATCTCGGGGGTTTTCTCATGGTACTCTGGTTTCCTCCAACAATAAAACTAACTGCCACGATATAACTGAAATATTGTTGAAAGTGACGTTAAGAGCCATAAATCACTAGTAAAAAAGACATGTATGCCGTGGTCTTCATTGATATGTGCAATAATTTGAAACCAGAGGTAATTGTTTGTTTTGTTGATATTGGTTGAAGTATTGCCCAACAGTATTTAAACTTTATTTTCATAACTATATATTGCAAAAAAGATACATTGTTTAAAAAGGCAAATATCATGTTCATACAGCCATATCCTTTGAATAAATAAGAATTTGTTTATTGCTATTTCTTACCGAGATCAAATTGCATTTGTTCATATATCTCCCAAAGTTGGATGAATATTGCAAAATGCCAGATGTTTATTAGTGAATACAGTAAAACATGACTAAAAGCGTCGTTCCTTTCATTTAATTTGTATCTACATGTACTAATGGAATGTCTCTCATCTTCATTTACAGCCATATCCTTTGAATAAATAAGAATTTGTTTCCTGCTATTTCTTACCGAGATCAAATTGCAATTGTAATCATTTTGTTTTGTTAAGTGAATTAGTACTTGTAAATATTCCAGCTGGTGCTTTGTTGTTTGAGTAAGGAACTGATACCCAGCAGTTATACCCCCAAAATAATGACACATTAGTCCGACTCCCAACTGATAAGCGAGTGGGGGTGTTGTTGTTAAAGACTAAATCAGCGCTATTAGAGCTATATCATTACGAGAATAAGTTACGTTTTGATAACATATTCTTGTAGATATGTTGCTGTCCAGACACATTATTCTGATTCCGAACTAAAAACTTCTATGTTTTTACTACTTAATGGTGATCAGTAATGGGTAAAGCAACACATACTAATATTATGTTTTTTGTAATGGCCCTATAATGAAGAGAACCCACGATCTTCCACACTCACGAATGAACAGGCTAATTATTACACTTCAGCGGCGATGACAGCTGATAAAACCACGTGATTACAATCCGCTCCTTATCTCGTGTATGACTTATAACCGAGTTTGTAACGGCATTAACACGACGGGTGCCACGTGCAGTGCAGGATTTAGGACAAATGGGGCCCTGTGCTAGTTAAGTTATGAGGCCCCTCATTTGGACCCTGGGGGAGGAAGACCAGGTATTCCTTCACAGGAAGTCAGGCATACATGCTCAGAAATATAAGAATAGTTAAAATATTACGTTGTATTAGGTCAGACATGTACACGGCGTCTGCAACAAACTCGGGACAGGAAGATGGGCCACCCTGGCCAACGGGACCCTGTGCTGAAGCACACCTAAGTACAATGGTAAATCCTGCACTGGCCACATGTTTCTGTAGAGTTCATGTTGCTCAATCTCTTAGATTTCTGTGTAGTGCTTTGTAGATCGTTGCTTGTCCTTCTGTTAGTTTTTGCCCATTGTACAAAAAATGTATTGTATCTACTTCTTCACTTCACAGTTTCTGAATACCCCCCCCCCCCAAGAACTTAATGAACAATTTCTATATATGTTTACATTTTTATTTTTCAGGAAAATATGCAAAAATACGTGTTAGCTGTATATTTAGTCGTCACTTTACTGGTAATAAATGAAGTAATTGGACATGATTCCATGCTGCGCCCACCATATAAACCTAGATATTTTAAAACACCAGATCAGCTCCGAAAATATTTAAAAGATTTAAACGATTTTTACGCAATAGTTGGACGACCGAGGTAAGTTTTATGTTAAATGTATCAGTAAGTATGTGGGTTGGTAGAATTTGTTGTCAATGTTCTGCTGTGTCGTGACTACCAGAATTAATTGACAATTTGTGGGGCGAGCCAGGGTTATGGTTTTGACGCCACTTTCAACAATATGGCAGTTATATCGTGGCAGTCAGTTTTAATAGTTGAGGAAAAAAGAGTACCCGGAGAAAACCACAGACCTTACACAAGTCACTGACTATCTTTGTCACATAATGTTGTATCGAATCCACCTCGCTATGATCGGGATTCGATTTCACAACATTAATGGTGATAGGAACTGATTGCATAGGTAGTTGTAAATCCAACTATCATGCGATCACGACCACGACGGTCCACTTTTGGGAATGTAAACTTAAAGATTGTTGACACACCCAGACATGAGGAGATGTGTGGACAAACGTCAGTGGTCTTACCCTAGTCCTTATACGTTAACAACCCTAATTAATACACGCCCACAAATACAACATTTTGCCAGGTCTTGAACATCATTACTTATTTCTATGTTGATTAAAGACATCGCGTGTACAAAATAAATTGTTAATATCGCCCAAGGCTAGTAAACAAAGTATATGCTTACTCCACAAAATAGGGTGGAAATCAAAATGTAAAATTTCGCTTAGATATATAAAGTTAACCGCCTGTTTATAGTTAGGTTTGTGTTGCTCGATCTTTAGTGTTTCTGTGTAATGTTTTGTAGATCACTGTTTGTCCATTTGTTCGTTTTCATTTGGTCATTGTTTTGTCTGTCCTTGTTCAATTTATGGTTTCTGATTACTTCTTTTGTGTCTTCAAACTCTTCTTCACGTATGAACTTTTAGAATATTTCTACTGAACAAAGGAATCTTTCAGAGTACTTAACATATCAATCTTTCAAAATATTTTGACTAAGCTTAGGTATCGTTTAGAATATCTTGATGTAATGTAGGAAGCATTTAGATCATTTTGTCTAAACGTAGGAATCTTTTAGAATAGTTTGGATGAACATAGCATGCGTTTAAATATTTTGACAAACGTAAATACAAAATGTATATCTTAAAATATTTCGAATTAACATAGGTTGTACTTAACATATTTCTACTAAACGTTGTGTGGAATATTTGTTTTGTTTTTCATTTCAATTCCATAATGGCGCTAAGACACAAAGCTTAGGAGGAGACGTCTTTAGACATACTCTATTTATACACATGTTACATACTATTATTTGCCATTACGACCTCTGATTACCTCTATGGTATCTTAGATTTACGACCTCTGATTACCTCTATGATATCTTAGATTTACGACCTCTGATTACCTCTATGGTATCTTAGATTTACGACCTCTGATTACCTCTATGGTATCTTAGATTTACGACCTCTGATTACCTCTATGGTANGACAAACGTAAATACAAAATGTATATCTTAAAATATTTCGAATTAACATAGGTTGTACTTAACATATTTCTACTAAACGTTGTGTGGAATATTTGTTTTGTTTTTCATTTCAATTCCATAATGGCGCTACGACACAAATCTTAGGAGGAGACGTCTTTAGACATACTCTATTTATACACATGTTACATACTATTATTTGCCATTGTTGTCTGTCCTTAGATTTACGACCTCTGATTACCTCTATGGTATCTTAGATTTACGACCTCTGATTACCTCTATGGTATCTTAGATTTACGACCTCTGATTACCTCTATGGTATCTTAGATTTACGACCTCTGATTACCTCTATGGTATCTTAGATTTACGACCTCTGATTACCTCTATGGTATCTTAGATTTACGACCTCTGATTACCTCTATGGTATCTTAGA
>MJUT01015982.1:206733-221407 GCA_002080005.1 Gigantidas platifrons | reverse complement strand
GACCTCTGATTACCTCTATGGTATCTTAGATTTACGATCTCTGATTACCTCTATGGTATCTTATATTTACGACCTCTGATTACCTCTATGGTATCTTCAAACTTGTTTAAATCATCGATGTAAACACAGTATTGTGTAGCGTACATATTTTGATTTTTTTCTTTGGTTTATTTACACATTGAATTTCAGTAACTGGAGGAATTTTATTTAATTTGGTTTCACATAAGAAAATTACATATTTTAGATGTTTGTTTCTAATTATTTATCAAATCTGCCAAATGTATACGAGATTATGAAAATACATTTTAAACAGTGATGAGTAACAATTCCAGCAATATTAGCAAAACCTACAATCCCCTGTCACCCTAATTCACTGAACGCATAAAGCGGAACAACGACATATGACTTAGAAATCCAAGTCCTTTGTTTGGAACAGGCACAACAATGTTGCGGGGTTAAACCGTTTAATTAGATCTCATTCCTGCCACCTTGATAACTGGATCTCCCACGACAACACATAATATGAACAAACGAAAAACGAACCTGTATTTTTATCCTTCTAATATAGATATCAACAATCCGCAAATTCAACATCCTACGATTTTTAGTGAAAACAGTCATTAAGCCCATTCAGCTGATGGTACACAGATCTCCACGTATATATGTCTATATTGTTATTTTATAACATATCTACAATTCACTGTCATTATCAAGTTCATTCGAGGCCATGTTAGAAAAGATACAATGTAGATATTACGCGACCTATTTCTGGAATGACCTTCAGTGGTTTCGAAATTGAAAACTCCTTAGAGACAAGTAAACAGAAGGGACATAACGAGTATAGCCAAAAATCGTCGAAGGTTATCAATGCCCGAGGGAAGAAAAAATGTTTTCGTTATAAAAAAAAATTAATATAGAAAAGAGGTAATCAGAAGCTTAAAGGTATATTGTCTACCACATTTGTATTTTTTCATACCCAAAATTATTGTTGTTTTCCGTACTGACCTTCATAAAATGAAGATTAAACACCGAATTATTGGCGAATACGCTACGAAACGTTAAGATTCAAACAACATTAAAGGAATACTCCAGTCAGTTGAAAAGTTGTTTTAATTCAATTCATTATAACTTTTTATTCATAAATAACTTATTATTTAAAAAAGCACCTTTATTAACATTAATATACCCAATTAAAAATGTGAATATTTGGAATTTCCTGTCGTAGTGTAAGCGGCCATGACACCTATTCATGTGACGTCACATAATCGGATCATGTTAGTTGAATAAATAACATGTATCTGACTCTTCCCAACATCGTGCCCGTTTGGTTATGTTTTAATATAAGATCAACTGCAATAAAATGTTTATAATCGTATATCGTTCTAATTTTTTTTTCTTTAATATTCCCATCCAATGTTACATTTTCATAAAACAATGAGTTTATTTGTATCGGGAGGGGGAGGGTCTACGTATAATTTCATCTTAGAGAATTTCATGTTTTACGTGATTGGCCGTATAGTTTAAATAACTGTCAGTTTTAACTCATTTTATGCGTACACATGTTTTTTTTTCTTTTTTCTTTTTTGTCACCAGTGCTGTCGTACTTTCCGTGTTTTTCGAAGTCACTGGTCGATGTGTTGACAAGGGTAATTACACAAAAAAATTCTTCTCACATATTCCCTTTTAATTTCGTTAGTGCAATACAATGCTTAACATGAAGTCATAATGATTTTGCAAATATCAAAAGATAAATATACGACGTTATTTTACGATTTACATAATTTTTAATGATATAATTGCAACTGATAAATACTGATATAATATACGATAATATACGATACCGGCACTAATACGTCACAGCTCTTTCGGAAGAGCTTTAATTTTAGGTATAATCCGAGAATGGATTATGTCCCTTACCTTCTCACATTGTAGAGTGTTGAAAAATGGCGACCCCCATTGTTTGGTGCAACAGGCAACTTCAGTCACCAAATTCTACCTTACGATATATTATTTTTAACATTCATTAACACAAATGTCTCTTAGTTAATGTCATTTAAATATTCACGCTAACTTGTTAAGACCATGGAGTTTTCCTTTAAACAAGCGTGACAATCATGAAGTGTTTGAATCTTAACAGTATTTTCCTTACCTCAAAGCTAATCCCCCGAGAATTCATCCGAACAATAATTCCGATAACGATAGTTTTGGGTCTTTTTTTGTCAAAAAAAGAACACCAATCATATATTTTGTAGCACAACTGTTTAATGATAGCTTAAACAAATGATTTATGGACAGTTAAAATTTTCAAAAATATCGTAGACAATATCGCTTTAAAGGGGCCAAATAGGTAGTCAGAAGTCGTAAATCGAAGGACGTATAATACAATGAACAATAGAAAAAGGAAAAAAGAACAACGACTTTTAGGTTTCATTATTGTAGTAATCTTATGTTGTTTCTACTACATCCAGTATGTTTAGAAGGCGAGCACAATACCGTGTTCAGAGTAGGGATTTTGTAAATCTACACATTCCAATAGCATTATCCTGATAGCCATTTAAAGTTGAGTGGACCCCAATGCCGACAATAATATTTAATTCTTGTTAAATGAATGCATTCGTTTCCTTTGATCTATTTATGGTTTATGTACAGCTAAGAACTATTAAATAATATACACCCAGATACGAGATATTGCACACTTTAAATATGGGCTGTAGTTTTATTGCTCCAAGAGAGTCGTGCAATAATCAATGACCTAGATGTGATATTGCATGACTTCATGGTACAAATCATGTATACCACGGTTTTCCGAGTTAAACGGTTAAACAATCTCACGTGTCGCGTTTTACTTGGAAAATTCGTCGTATAAATATTACATAAATCGTATCTAATCATTGTTAAAAGTTGTATTGTTAGATACGACATTCTGGAGCGAAAACAAAACATTGTTGGTTTGTATCAATCTGCATGTGTCTGATCAAATAACAATACAAAGCAAAATATACAAAATTGATGAATGACCTCGAGATCTTCCTTAAATAAATAACTGTATCACAAAACAGAATTTCACAAACGGTTGAACAATCATTGGAAATATGGCGGGATTACTTTACATTCTGGGAATATTGCTTGTATAGACAGTCGTTTCTGGTTTTGTCAGTGTTTGTTGATACAATATAATAGCTTAGTAAATCTAATATAACCCTTGGCTGTTTTTGTATTGTATGATAATTACGGAGAAAATGGAAATATGTCTTATTTTGTTGACAAAAAAACATGGCAAGCAGATACAATGAAATAAGATAGATAGATCAAAACGTCGTCCAGCATTTATAATTTGATTGGCAAATATCCAAAAGATTATACACCGGTATAAATTAATGTTAATTACGAACACCCAGATGTGTGTCTTTTTTTGTTGCTTAATATAGAAGGGAAACTAAATTACCATTACTTTATCATCAAAAATCCACTTTTATCTTTAATAAGTAACCTTGCATGACAGTATATGGATGCACGCTTAAGATATTAAATACAGGGTACAAGGTTTGGGTGATGTCCTAAGGTTCAACATGACAAATTGTGTAAATAAAATGAAATATATTACACTTTCGGAGCAGTTTCAAAATCCAGCAAAAAAAATCATAGAAAGAGGCAAATTTTATACTTCTAACACACATATACCTGAACGCCCACTTACCTGCCTTGGTACAGGCACTTCAACAAAGAATGACAGGGTTAATGTATTAAGTTAGCCTTATGCGTCCAAAATGACTCTGAAATCGAATGTGTTTGTATACATTTTTGTAAGGTGGTAGCGCAGCATATAAATGTGAAATATTTACCTGTAAATAACAGATTTACCTTTCATTAAGTTTGCACTGTGCATATTCGTTTTAAATTTCCAAATCCCAGGGGAATACACAACATTCATGCCATAATAAGTTCCCCTATACGATCCACTATACACATGTGTACTTAACTTGTTACTTTGTCGCCACCATGACTTGGTTGACTGTTACGGAATATCTGTGTCACAAATGACCACGGATATGTTCCACTTGTCGTAAGAACTTTCCGATCCTTTCCTCATTCATGATTTATCACCGTGTTTGTAACTAGAGTAACACGATGGATGCCACTAGTGGAGCAGGAACTGCTACCCTTCCAGAGCACATGAGTTCACTCCCGGTTCTTAGTGGGGTTCATGTTACTGGATCTTTAGCTTTATGTGTAGCGTTTTGTAGATCGTTGTTTGTCCTTTGATCCTTTTCATTTGGCCATTGTGTTGTATGTCCTTTGATTTACGGATCATGATTACCCCTTTGGTATCTTCAAACACGTGCTATAACTCCTTAACATCTTGACGTGTGGGTAGTTTTTGAGTGTAGTCAGTATATACTAGATCTTTTAAATACTCGATCATTTTTGGCAAATGTTGCTATTGAAAAAGCTGCATTCTATCATATAGATACCGGATGGAAATATTAAGGTCAAAGCATTCTAAACAATTTATAAATAGATGCATTTTAAATATTTGCTATTCTTCATATTTGGCTGTGCACCTCGGCCATCACCCGGGTACTCATACAGAAAAAGAAAACCGTTATTTTCAATACGGGTCGCTTCTTTTGTTTCAATACTGTATCTATTCATAGATTGTAGTTGGATAATAAAAACTTCACAATTTTTGTTTTTGTCTTATATTGCATGTAAATGTAAGATTTAAACTCAATATTATATACTTTACATTAATTAGAAATTTATTTAGCTTATTTTTGACTTGTTGATTTCAGGTTTGGTAAGCGAGGCTATGAATCAGATTACTTTTCACAAGATGTTGCTGACAATGGTAAGATTACACAAAATTTTTTATGTCTGACATTGACAGTTGTTTCAATATGATTGACGAGAACATGCATTGTATTATTTCAATGGTCCAATAGTAATTATTAACCAAAACAATTAAAAATGCGTTTCCTATCATTATTTAAGTTTGAAAAAAAAGCATGCTGCGAATTAAAAAAATTTCGTGGTGTATCAATTTTCGTGGATACCATTGCTAGTGTCAAAACACGAAATTAGGAATTCAGCGAACATGTGTCACCATATTTTGTATATATACATAGCCTTACTGTAGGAGAGAATCCACGAATTGACGTAACCACGCTAATGCAATTTTTCCTTACTCACGAAAATTGGCATGCATGAATTTACATAATTATGTTCATTGTATTATATCATCATTCAGTGCTGGATTTATCTAATGGACTGGCAGGCTGAAGCTTAGGGCCTCAATATCTAGGGGTCATCCGGCTGAAGTATATAATAATGTTGACACTGTCATATGTCATCCGGCTGAGGTGTATAATAATGTTGACACTGTCATATAGGTCTCCTTACATATGCTGTCATAACACACTGTAGTCCTTATGTTCAAGTTAAGGGGGGAAATAACACTCTTCATCTTCCTCTAGGCGTGAGGGTGGGGGATTGGAAGGAGCATCACAAGTCGATAGTTTAAGGCATATCATTATCTAAATCCGGCACTGTCAGCATGATGTTAACATCCGGCACTGTCAGCATGATGTTAACATCCGGCACTGTCAGCATGATGTTAACATCCGGCACTGTCAGCATGATGTTAACATCCGGCACTGTCAGTATGATGTTAACATCCGGCACTGTCAGTATGATGTTAACATCCGGCACATCCGGCACTGTCAGTATGATGTTAACATCCGGCACTGTCAGCATGATGTTAACATCCGGCACTGTCAGCATGATGTTAACATCCGGCACTGTCAGCATGAGGTTAACATCCGGCACTGTCAGCATGATGTTAACATCCGTCACTGTCAGCATGATGTTAACATCCGGCACTGTCAGCATGATGTTAACATCCGGCACTGTCAGCATGATGTTAACATCCGGCACTGTCAGCATGATGTTAACATCAATAATTTCAAAAATAATCTCAATACACAGTTCGTTTACCTAATTTAACAAGAAAGTATTCATGACTGATAATCAATGTAATCAAAAACAAAGAATAAACAGACCATGAACTAAGATGTTTGTACATTTCGTATACGTGATCAGTTTGTTTTTGGCATTTTTTCTATTTCACGGGGACACGTAACTGTCAGAAATTGGCGTTCAAATCTGTCAAAAACAAACAGCATTCTTTGAAGCACTGTCGTCTAAGTAATATAATGTTTTTATTTATTCTAATGGGTAACGTAAACCCCATTTCAAGGCAAAGGAACGTGATCGTTCAATGTCGTTCAAAGTGAAGTGAAAACAATTAATCGCTACCACGATGGTTTATTGGCTAGATATTGCAGGACAAATTGTGTTGATTGAATGCCTTATTTTGATAGAGCTGGTCATTCCGATTTCATGCGCTGATAAATACATTGTCAATATTTTGAATCGTATTTCCCATACTACATATGTTGTCCACGTCTTGACCTCTTGACCTATCACAACACTCAAGTCCATCAGAAAAATGGAAACTATAACACCATAATATTATATTTAATTAATTATTAAAAAAATTGAATCTAATTAAAATTGTATGTTTGTAATACGCTTTTTCATTCGTTTCTGGATTTTTTTCCGATACACTATCCCGAACATCGTGGCAGTTCTGAAAAAACGCCATTACGAGTTACATTTGAGTGATCCTATGCTAAGAATATTTAATAATATGATAAATACGTGTTATTACCTTTTACGGCAAATTGAATTACCCGTAGAAAACAAAGGAGTTAATCATTGAACAAATTATGAATCATAGTCGCGGAAGCACCATTTGCATTGAGCTTCAAATGAATGATATTTGGGTCACTCGCCTGTGACCCCTAATGGTGGTTCTTCATATCTACCATGCTGTGAGAACATGTGTTCACACCCGGAATTTGGTGGGATCGGCGTTGCTTCTCTTTTATGCTTTGTGCTTTGTTTGTCTTCGTCCACTGTCTTGTGTGTCCAGTGTTGTCAGCGTCTCTGGATTGTCCATTCTTGATTGCTCCTTCGGGTTTCTCTAACGTTTAATTATTAGTACGGGGAGCAAGTGAGAAGTGTTATTTTAATCAGATTAAAAAGTTACAAAGGATTTCTCTTCTTTAAGCTGAAGTCATCACTTCGAAAGTTTTACGGTCGCCTCCACGACTTTGTTGACCGCTGTAGAATGTCTGTGGTACAAATGACTACGTTTTGTTCCACTTGTCGTAAACACTTCCCTGTCCTTTCCTCATTCATGACTTATCACGGGGTGTGTAAAAGATTAACACGACGGGTGTCACTAGTGGAGCAGGAACTACTTACCCTTCCGGAACACCTGAGTTCACCCCCGGTTTTAGTGGGGTTCGTGGTACTCGATTTTTAGTTTTGTATGTATGTTTTTGTCGATCGTTGTTTGTCCTTTTGTACTTTTTTTCTTTTGGCCATTGTATTGTCTGTTCTTCTTGGATGTACGGATTCTGGTTGCTCCTTTGGTATCTTCAAACTCTTCTTACACGACAAGATCCCAAAACAGGATGCTGTTAGATGTTAATGTATTGCTAAAAAATTTAAACCAAAGATACAATAAACATCTATTTTTTTATTATTACAATAAACTTACGACATTTTTTATCGTTAGAATAGGATTTGGAAAAATATCTGAAGATAATGGTTTTCCATACTGATACAAGGAGCTGGTTCCAGTCCTAATGGTAGCTGGTACCAGTCCTAATGGTAGCTGGTAATTGTAATCTAGACAGTCCAGATATTATCATTGTTGAATAAAACTTTTTATAACACCATTTGTCTTATATTTATATCTACTGCATATATAGTTTAACTACATTTGTGGTGTAATTTGTTAGTGGGTTCGAGCCCCGGTTGGGTCGCCGCTAAGAGCAATAACTGGTTGGCTCGGAATCAGGATAATTTCTCCGTGTGAATTGACATGTGCAGCTATTGGAGCACGAATTGTTTGTCTTCCAAGAGTACCTGGTGTAACCCTGGGTATGTAGAGGGACACATAATTCTCAATATTTAGTTTTCTGTGTAATGTGTTGTTGACCATCCTTTTCTTTTACTCTGTTTTTTTTTGTTTTTGTTTTTTGTTAGACATATGTATTTTCTGTAGCTGTCAATGGCTGATCATATAAGACTTTTTGTTTAACGCCAAATGATCAGTTTTTCAGCTATATCATGGCGAGCTTGACTTCAATCTGACATATGAATACTGATGATACAAAGAAAAATTGTCTCAACAATTTATATCAATTAGCAATACAAAACATTTGTGACTATGACAACAGCACAGTGCAGAGCAAATCCACAATAATGATTTTCACATTCATACCTGCCTGCAATCTAAAATAATTATTCTTACATTCATACCTGTTTGCAATCCACAATGACCATTCTCACATTTATACCTGTCTGCAATCCACAATGATCATTCTCACATTTATACCTGCCTGCAATCCACAAGAATCATTCTGACATTCATACCTGTCTGCAATCCACAATGACCATTCTCACATTTATACCTGCTTGCAATCCACAATAATCAGATCTTTGCATGTAAAACTGGATTTACATAAATAAGTAAATAAAAGGTGCCCTTGGTGTAAACATTTTTTCTGCTATCACGTGATTACGGTCATTGAAGTCAGGAACATTATTTTTCAAAAACGTACAAAACTATCTAACTGAGAAATGTAAACGCCATATGATGGGACAAAGGGAACGTCACCATCCAAGAAAGGAAAATCGACGATAGGGAAAAACAATTGTCTCTTTAGTCGTATACTCGTGTTTTAGAGGTACATGTACCTCGTGAAAAGAATATGTCTAAGTTTAAAAATTCCCAAAATTATCATTCAACGTAAGTTCCGTCGGATCTAATTTTTTTTTTTTTTTTTTTTTTAACAAATGTAAAAAAAAAATATAGAATTGTTCACAATTAAGATATAATCTAACTATCTACAGTTATAGTTGAATAAACCAATAAATGAGTGCTGCGAATGATCTTTTTGAGAGTTCAGCCTCATGGAAGTATAACAACAAATCAGCAATGAGAGGAACACATTTTGTTCCCATTATAATTCCAAGTTTTCTTAAATCTGCAATTATTATTGTCATTATCACACACTAGTATCTGTCTCTAATCCACAAACATCATTGTCATTATCCCAGAATCATTACTATCTGTAATCCACAATAATCATTATCATTATCACACATAAATATCTGTCTCTAATCCACAAAATCATTATCATTATCACACATATACGCCTGTTTGTAATCCACAATAATCATTGTCTTTATCACACATTCACCTTTGTAATCCATTATTATCACTATCACACACTAGTACCCGTCTGTAATCCACAATTATTATTTTCAATATCGCATTTATTCTGTTTGTTTACCATCGACAATTTAAAATATTCATCTATTGTAACACACGTGTTATGCGTAGGAATATTAAAATTCAATATGTCATATTCATTGTTTATGTCACTGGTTCTGTTATAGACAAAATAATCCACATCTTTACTTCCGGAGATGGATTTCTGCCGTTCCGAATATTGTACGGTTCCTTCAAAAGCCGGAACGTCATAATGTGTTTCCGTTGACGTATTGACTACAGTTGACACGTGTCCGTGTGAATTTACACTGATTGTATTGTATACGTTTTCTTTTTCTAATACAAAATAAAAATGGTCTAATGGTGATGCTGGTGTCTTGTTTCTTCTTTTCCTAAAAAAAAGTTTGTTTTTATTGATAATATCTAACTTGTGTAATATTTAAATGTTTTGGTGGTGATGATGCTATCTTGTATCTCCCTCATTTAAATGTTTTGGTGGTGATGATGCTATCTTGTATCTCCCTCATTTAAATGTTTTGGTGGTGATGATGCTATCTTGTATCTCCCTCATTTAAATGTTTTGGTGGTGATGATGCTATCTTGTATCTCCCTCTGCTAACAATAACTATCTAGCTTAGGCTTTTTGGTTGTATTGCTCCCAAACATTTGTAAATTATATGGCTTCCCAAATCTTTCAACTTTGACCTTACATGATGAAGGTTATTCCAGAAAGAGGCCGTGTACATTAAACTTTAAGTTTACGTTTTTATTTTTAAATGATCTTAAACATATAAATGACCAAGAATGTTGTCCATTGCATATACATGTAGGCCTATATTTTTTTATCATATTCCAAGCTTAGATGAAACAGTAAGTTGCTTATTGATGTTATCTTTTATGTAACCGTTCATAGCTAAGTCAGACCTCCAACGGCCATGTTCTTTTATCAAACGATCGGGTATATCACCATTGGCAGCTGCAGTAGCACCACCACTGCGTAAACTATGCGAACAAACATTCTTGCTATTCAGACCAATATCTGTCAATGTACTTAAAATTATCTCTATGTATAATAGATTGCCATAAGATAAATACCACCATATTATGGCTGTAGGGGTTGTTGGTGTTAAATGTCACATTCAGCAATATAAATGTATTTCACTTATACCGTTCGTGATGGGCAGTATTTTTTTAAAAATGAAATCGTAGAATACAACAGTAAGTCACTGGTGAACTGTTTCACATAAAGTTGTATGGTGTAGACCTTACCACGGGAGGTAATTGAACTCTCAAGTTTAGTGGTAGTAGTAACTGATTTCATAGATTTATTAATTTCAAACTGCTATATATCTACGTGTTTGGAAGATGGGTATGTCACTAGAGTATCACGAAGGGAGTCACTAGTTGAGCATGAACTGTTTTCCCTTCCGGAGCACCTGAGTTCACCCTCTGTTTTAGTGTGGTTCTTGTTACTCGATCTTTTGTCCCTTTGTCCTTTTTCTTTGGCCATCGTGTTGTCTGTCCGTCTTCGATTTACGAGTTCTAATTTCCCCTTTGGTATCTTCAAACTCTTCTGTACTATGATATTTAAAACATGAGGGGCCTATATACTTCCCATCCTGATGGCGAGTTGTCTATTCGTATAGCACAACTAACGCCCATCCAGTTTGGTTAGTTGTATCCTGCAGGGTATACGTAGGAACTATGTCATATTCTAACGCCCAGGCGTCCAATCGTTGCGGAAAGGAAAAGAAAATATAGAAGTTTTTCCTGCTCCTAACATAATCACGACGAGTTACGTCAGTAGTGATCAAGACAATACACGATGACAATGTGGCAGAACAATGTGGTATTGGAAGAGTTTGAAGATACCAAAGGGGTAGTCAGAATTCACAAATCGAAGGACAGACGACACAATGACCAAAATAACAAAATGATAAATGATAAACAACGATCTACAAAACATTACACAGAAAACTAAAGATAAAGCAACACGTATCCCACGAAAAAAAACGGGAGTGAACTCGGGGGCTCCGGAAGGGTAAGCAGTTTATTATGTTGACTTACCTTTTACATCTACAGTAACATAGAACGAATATAAAGAGAAAACTACCAACTCCAGACACTCCAGCAATAACTGCTATGATTATCTCTGAGAAAAAATAGAACGTTATAAACTATAGTGAGCTTAATATGCAACGTCACTTGTTTTCCGAAGATATGACATCATAATACAATATATTTTCCCGTACTTTTTTTCAAAAATATCTGAAATAAATATGCAATAATGGAAGACAAAATACTGCCGAGGCTCTTTGGTTTATTTACTCCCAAAGACCTTTAAATTATTTGGCTTTCTCCTCCATCCTTTTGATTATGAGGTTACTGATGAGGGTTATTCAAGAAATGTGGGAGTTAGTGAGTGAGTGGGTTAGTTAGTGAATTATTTAGTGAACATTTTTTTTAGCTATATCATGGTGAGAAGTGGTTACATTTTGATGAGATGATTATGTTCGCTTGAATTGTATCAGGTCAACACACATTTTACATTGTTATCCCATTAGAACAATAGTCCGCGGGTAGGCATGTCGCTCCACTCGGACACATTATCCTGAATCCAAGAAAAACCATATTTGCTCTTGTTTTTTTTTGCTACTGCGTGCTAAAAGAAGAAGCATCAGATACCATCGATTTAGTCTTTGGTTTAATCTGACCGGGGTTTGAACTCACTTCGAAGCAAGCACGCTGTAGAATATTAACAGAATATGACATCACTTACAATGCAAGTATCAGCATTGAACTGTGAGGAAAACAATTGGTAGGACTTAAAACATCGAGACTACATGGAGAAGAGTTCTATATCTTTTCAATGGTTTCAAACCATATTGTTGACAATAATTTATGACTTAATCACAAAATATAGGCTCATCCACACAATAAACAGTAGTAATGTTCTTACGTTTGTTAAACATGTTTTTAATAAGGCTAACAATACAGGCGACCCATGTCATTTTTGGATTTAGACATATTCCCTTTTTCAAACAATACAAGCGACTAATGTCAATTTTTTAATTTAGACATATCCCTTCTCAAGGTAACTTTAATCCACGCGCTTACGACAAAAGAGACGGCTTTCTTTCCTTTTTGTCAATTTTCCTTTTTGGGATGGCGAGGTTTCTTTGGTTCCATCATATGGTGTTTACGTTTCTCAATTAGTTTTTTACACTTATTTGTAATAATGTGTCTGACTTCAATGATCGTAATCTCGTCATAACAGAAACAAATTACACCAAGGATACAGCTTTCTTTAATTATTGGAAACTTTCTCAAAATTGTATTAAGGCTATAAAGATTTATATAAATACAATTGTGAATACAGAGATCTGATCAAACATAGGTATTTCTAATCCATGTTTTATGGCGATATAAAAAGAAGAGCTTGACGATACTAAAGGGAGGTAACCAGAATCTGTATATCAAAGAAGAACAGACAACACAATGGCCGAAAGAAAAAGTACAAAAGGACAAACAACGATCTACAAACCATACACATAAAACTAAAGATAGAGTAACACGAACCCCACTAAAAACCGGGAGTGAACTCAAATAAATAAAGCTGAAAAAAAAATCAAGTCTAAAACGTCTAAAGGCTTTGACTTAGTACTTATTTGTCACTATTTGAGACAGGTTTACTTTGCTAAAATATAGACAATCCGCTAGTACAACTAGTAGATCCAACACGCAATTAAATTAATACATTTATATTTCATTCAGTATTATATTACTATTGTTTGTTCAGTTTTTGGTTCCGATTGTTGACTGATTTGGTCTGTTTATTGATTTATGAGTTTTGCCTTTCCCTTTGTAAGATTGCTCGGTGTTCGGTAATTTTGCTATTACCCTTATTGATTACCTATCTATTCTGGTGTCGCACGCAAACTATTGATTTCTTTGGATGTCCGTGACTAATTGATATTAAATCTGATAGAAGTATCAATTATGATGTTTTTCTAAAAAGAGTAATGTCTTTAACCAACAGATTCTACAGTAATAACTAGTAGTCAGTTAACTAGCATTCGTAAACCATGTTATTGTACTGTCTATGTCCTATAAAGAGTAATGTCTTTAACCAACAGATTCTACAGTAATAACTAGTAGTCAGTTAACTAGCATTCGTAAACCATGTTATTTTACTGTCTATATCCTATAAAGAGTAATGTCTTTTACCAACAGATTCTACAGTAATAACTAGTAGTCAGTTAACTAGCATTCGTAGACCATGTTATTGTACTGTATATGTTTTCTTGTAATTATTTTCTGTGATAGTATGTGGTCTTGGAGTAGAAGAGAACCTGTGCATGTTTTATATCGTTTGTTTATATTCGTATTGCAATTTGAGATCAAGTTATCAAGAGGGGAGTGCTTGGGATCCCATTAACCGATTTGAAACCGCTACATTTATGTGCACATCCCAAGCCAGGAACTGGATTTCCAATGTCATATGCCGTTGTCTTTTTTTTTGTGTTCAATGAGTTCAGTTAAGATGAGAGGTGATTGTTCGTTCGGTTAATATTAGTGGAATTGACGACCATCACTGGATAAACGTTCTTTTCATTAATATGACAGAAAGTACAAGTAGTCGGCTTGTAATCAACAATAGAGCAAAGATAAAAATATAGTATTGCATACAATACCAAGTAATTTGAAAGGTCAACGACTAATAGCGAAAAATGTCTTTGTATTACTTCGAATACTCGGCTGACTATTGGACTTGTATTATGATGTGAATGTCTTACTGACGTCTACATATGGTGTGTGCGTCGAAAAGAATTATGTTTTTTTCTCCAATTATAGAGGTTAATAGTCTATATTGCTACCGTGGTACATTCATTAAGAACTCAAGATCTGCTTATTCTATTTTGCGAGAATGTTATTCTATTGTCTCCGAGCATAGCATCGTCTCTTCGAGAATTATTTGTTCGTCCGTTAGACCTTCGACTAGCTTGTGTTCGTCCCGTATATCGTGTGTAATTTCTGTTCGTTCTTTCGACCGTTGTGTATTTTGTGTTCTTCTCGTACATCTTATATACTTTCTGTTCGCCCTTTCGACCTTTGTGTATTTTGTGTCCGCCACGTATATCGTGTGTAATTTCTGTTCGTCCTTTCGACCTTTGTGTATTTTGTGTCCATCCCGTATATCGTGTGTAATTTCTGTTCGTCCTTTCGACCTTTGTGTATTTTGTGTCCGTCCCGTATATCGTGTGTAATTTCTGTTCGTCCTTTCGACCTTTGTGTATTTTGTGT
>MJUT01015982.1:173532-206506 GCA_002080005.1 Gigantidas platifrons | reverse complement strand
ATCGTGTGTAATTTCTGTTCGTCCATTCGACCTTTTTGTATTTTGTGTCCCTCCCGTATATCGTGTGTAATTTCTGTTCGTCCTTTCGACCTTTGTGTATTTTGTGTCCGTCCCGTATATCGTGTGTAATTTCTGTTCGTCCTTTCGATCTTTGTGTATTTTGTGTTCTTCTCGTATATCGTGTGTAATTTCTGTTCGTCCTTTCGACATTTGTGTATTTTGTGTCCGTCCCGTATATCTTGTGTAATTTCTGTTCGTCCTTTCGACCTTTGTGTATTTTGTGTTCTTCTCGTATATCGTGTGTAATTTCTGTTCGTTCTTTCGACCGTTGTGTATTTTGTGTTCTTCTCGTACTTCTTATATACTTTCTGTTCGCCCTTTCGACCTTTGTGTATTTTGTGTCCGTCCCGTATATCGTGTGTAATTTCTGTTCGTCCATTCGACCTTTGTGTATTTTGTGTCCGTCCCGTATATCGTGTGTAATTTCTGTTCGTCCTTTCGACATTTGTGTATTTTGTGTTCTTCTCGTACATCTTATGTACTTTCTGTTAGTCCTTTGGTCCTTTGAATACTTTGTGTTCCTTCCTTTGAACTTGGGTAGAGTGTGTTGTACTTTCGACCACATCCACTTTGCTTCAGTATGGTATTTTTAGCATTCCAAATGAATGATGATTACGGTATTATCAAAATTATTCAGATAGCTATTACTACAAGTATTTTCTTTGCTTCGGTATGGTATCTTAATCATTGCAAATTAATGATGATTACGATATTATCAAAATTATTCGGATAGATATTACTACAAGTATTTTCCATACTGGGCGAATTTACACCAACACGGGTTTGGTTTAGTAGATGGTCCTTAACGAAAATTTCAACAATATTTCAATTCTCGTGGCGGTCAGTTTTATTTGTGGGGGAAACCGGAAAAAAACACCGACCTGTCGCAAGTCACGGACAAACTTTATCACATAATGCTGTATCAAGTACCCTTCGCCATGAATGGGGCTCGAACTCACAACTTTAGTGGTGATAGGCACTGATTGCACAAGTAGTTGTAAATCCAACTACCACACGATAACGATCATGACGACCTCTTTCATTAAAAAGAAGCAGAAAGATGCCTTCATATAGTGCCATTTATCATAAGTAAAAATCACCTTCAAGCAACAGACCGGAAACCGTTCCAGGGATACTTTAATTTGCTTTATTTTCAATATAATCATACTTAGCGATTTTATATGCAATACTTTGAAACAATAATCAAATCAATTTTCCTGTACTGGAACTGCAAAAAAGTATTAATCAGCGTTTCTTGTGTGTTATTCTATATTCAAATCCCTTCCGGTGTCGAATGCAAGCACGTGATCGGTATATGTAGACCTTGAAAAGCTATGGTGTTACACTACTGACTAATATCACGTTATTGATTTATCCCTTTACATATACTTGACCGTTTAAACTGTCACCAACACTTGTATTAGAAATTACGCTTCTTATACGAGATAATTAAATTGGTATATCTATTGCTAGTTGCTTATTAAACTACTTGATGATTTATTTGACGTATTATATCTTGTTCTGCATAACTGTATGGGTTGGAAATGAGATAACAATATCAAGTAAACGTTAGAGAAGACCAAAGGACAATCCAAGGATACTGGCAATACTTAACACGCAAGCCACATGATGAAGACAGACAAATCGAAATACGCATCACAGAAATCTAAGAAGATGAGCAACACGTATATCGGCAGAAACCGGCGTGAACCCGTGTTATCGCGAAGGGTAGGCAGTTCCTGCTTCTTATAATTCACCACAATGTTCCTATCTAGTCAAGACTCCATACGCAATTTGCATTATTTATTCTGATTTAATAATTGAGATATTTATGTGCTATGGTGCGGGTTTTTTTTTGTACATCATGCTAAAATTGTCAATTCATTGCAATTTATGGAATAAACATATTAATCATTCATCATTTCATCAAGGTTTGGGCCCAAAAATAACTAGTTTACCCCTTCCGTTCGTAATTGTGTGCATGTACCAAGACGGTAAAGTAGGAGATCATCATGTATTTACGTGCTTTTGGTATCGATTTTGATTCTTTCTATGATTTCCTACTAGCATTCGGAACTGTTCCGAAAGTCTTCTATATTTTTTGTTTTTAATCTTATTTTTAATATCGATAAAATATCAAAATCACTAATATTAATTCAATAGAAAACATGCTAGTTTCGACCAAATATCACAAGTGTTAGTATTGACACAATAAGCCCAATATCAAAAGTCAAAATATCGATGCTAAGATCGACCTAATACCAATTGTCCATATACTGACAAATTCTCAAAAATCAACACAGTCCCCTAACAAGAGCGTGAAGTAAAACAGAGCCACAATCCTATCAACAACAACAAACCAACACGAGTCATACATGTAAAACTTTGACAGTACACTATTTGAACGTTAAGAACACAATGGTAGAACAATAAGTGATGAGTTCGTGAAGGACACATTAATGTTCCTACATGAAAGCAGCTTCGCACTTATTCTCAGAGCATCTGATGTCACCCCAGGTTTTTTTAATGGTGTTCAATGTTGTTCTATCTTTAGATTTCTGTGTATCATCAAATCTTTCGTGCATGCTATATTCGTATGACAAGTACACACACGTATGCTCTAAAACATATATTTATATAGCATTTTTACTTAGGGTTGAAAGTCTTACCGTAGAATGACATGTGTTCTTGCCTGGTAGCATTCGTATATGTTTGAAAATTCACAATACTGTCTTTTTCAACTTCTACAAACAAATACATAATGAAAGAATGACTAACATAAATATTAACGTCATGATTATGGTATTTCATGCCACTTTCAACAATATTACAGTTTTATCGTGGCGGTCAGTTTTCTTGATGGAAGAAACCGGAGTGTCTGAAGAAAGTTAAATCCAAATTGAATGTTCGGCGTGCTCGTTTCATCAAGATATAAGGGCATGTTCGATGAAGTATAATTTAGCTTGGATAAAAATAGCTGTTGACAAGCGTAATTCGACAGTTAACATGTTAAATATAAACATATATATACCTGAACTACAAATGTAACCATGGCGCTCCTTACATGGTCTAGGTTGTATTGTCCAGTTATCGTCTTCCTTTCTTAAAGATAAACATCCTGTCCGTTTTGGATCAGAACTTTCAGATCTAGGCAACAGGTCATGGATGGTTGTACCTAAATTAATATTTAACAGTATTTTTTATATATTGGTGTTGTTCGTTTGTGTAACATGGAGAATTAACATTTAGCGGGGAGGTTAGGGCCCATGAAACTAACTTAAAAACTCTTCCTCATTTCATTGAAGTGCCAGTACCAAATGATCATGTATATGTCTTTTAGGGGTATCACGTTTTTCCTCCTACGATTTTTTCTATTAGTTTTTATCCCCCCTCTCCACCGGAGGGGGGTATACTGTTTTACCTCTGTCAGTCCGTCCTTCCGTCCGTCCAAGATATTTTTCGTCGCATTTTTTCAGCAACTATTGATGGCAGAAATCTGATATTTGGTCACAAGCTTCATATAGGTATGTCATATTGTGGGAAGCGTTTTTGGACCCGTCAGATTCCTACTTCCTGTTTGCCGATTTAGTTGGTTTTTATACACATTAAACATATACGCGGGGGTATCATAAGTGAGCATTAGCTCACAGTTCATCTTGTTTCTTTCTTTTCTTTCCGACATAGTTTTTTTTTCCATTTACTCCTGATAAGATAGATTTACATAGCTTCGTACTATATGCAGTTTGAATACTGATTGTTTCGTTACTAAACTTCAGAATCAAGTAAAGCTGTGCCACATGGATGAAACTATTGGTTGAACGAATGATTACTACATGCCATAGGGGATATAATAAATATGATTGGGGTCTTGTGTTTCTGATAAATCATTCAGGTATACAAAACAGCACAAGTGATTTGATTGATTGATTGATGTTTAACGTCCAGCGAGCAATTTTTCAGCTATATTCAGGACGAGAACATGCTTACAATAAATCAATATGTAGGTTGAAAACGGGGGACGGATAGGCCAATGGGCAAACAAATTTAAACACCACGGGACTCGAAACAAGGAAAGGTGATGGGTAGGGACGGACAATTTAGACAATGCAACAGGTTTCCTATGGACCACTCATCATGAGCATAATACTCATAATGAGCTGTTACACTGGGTTCTTTAACGTGCGAAGAGGGTGGCAATCTCTCAACACGAGACCTCGGTTTTATTTACGTCTCATTCGAAGGACAGGTTGGTTGTGAATTTATACATCCCGCACAAACGACGGACGCCCCTTCAAGTCGAAGAAGCTCTCGGTCCCATTTCTATACCCCGGGGTTCCCGCGGGGTTGCAGCACACGTGAAGCGTACAGGTGATCAAATATAATATCATATAACGCGACCCCTCTCCCTCATTCCCACCCTCTCAGATGATAAGATATGCATTTAACAATACATGTATGTTCACCTGGGTTCATACCCAGTTTTTGGTGTGGTTCGTGTTGCTCATCATTCTTGTTTTCTGTGTTGTGTTGTCTTTGTGTTTTACTTGTCATCGTCAAGTGCCTTGTTTTGTCCAGTATTGTCAGTGTCTCTGGATTGTCCATTCTTGCTTGCCCCTTCGGTTTTCTCTAACGTTCATTTTCCATCTAATCACAGCCTATGTTCATAGTAACTTTTTCGCATTTTGTCCTTTATCATGTTTATGTATTAAAAGTAATTGAAATGTAATTGATTACATTGGTAATGTAATTGAACTGTAATCAATTACATTTCAAAATTGATGTAATTGTAATTTAATTTAAGAAATCAGCATGTAATTGAAAAGTAATTAATTATATTTCAAAATTGATGTAATTGTAATTTAATTTAAGAAATCAGCATGTAATTGAAAAGTAATTAATTACTTTGGTATGCAATTGACCCAGCCCTGAATTCACAGGTATTAATTAAGGTTTAAAGTATCATCGCTGTGTACTGGTGAATGTTCCCTGGGCTCAAATTCAAAGAGCTGCTGAGCGCGTCCTGGATGGTGCATATAAGGAGCGTTCTCGATGGGATGCTGTCAAGTTATAGTACGTAAATCATGACCGTGAACAATCGACTGTAACGTGTTTTGAAAGTGTCATGCTCTCGCACGCTAAATACCTCTTTTTATAGATTTCAACAAAGAATAGTAGCTGCTACACAATACTATTTTTGTCCACGACAGACAAAAATCGTTGACCCGGTTGACCCATACATTCCCTTATTTCTGTTTTGCTTATATATTATTTAACTTAATCTCGTCGTGAATACAGCTGAAATACCGGTCACTGCTGAACGTGGAGCAATAATCAACCAATCAATCAATCAATCAATCAATCAATCAATCAATCAATCAATAAACGTACCATCAGTCCACCGTTGTCGTACCCTGTTGAGAGATGTCCAGAGAGATGTTCCATTGTATGACAGTTTGCTGTGTTGTAGAAGATCTTTCCCAGCTAAGTATCCACCCATATTAGTACATTTCCTCACAGCTTCAAACCACGATGTTTTCTCCACAGATTTAAAGTAGCATGGCGGTGCCGAATTTACTTTAAATTTGCATATTGTCTTGTCAACTAGTTGAAATAAAACAATAAAGACAATTTGAGCACATACTGGTTTACAACTAGTTCAATGTGTTCGCAAAAGCTCAACAGGTAACATAATGCGAAATGGGTACCAGAAAATGTAGCAGTATACTAGTATAGCTTTTGTTTATCTGACAACTTTATTTATTACAACTGCAGGATAAAATGGTATATGGTTAGGCTTGTGGCGTCTAACTCCATCTTTCAACAATAAATCAGTGGTAGTCAGTTTTATTGGTGGAGGAAACCGGAGTACCCGGAGAAACCCACCGACCTGCCGTAAGTCACTGACAAACTTTATCACATAATGTTATATCGAGTACACCTAGCCAGGAACCTCGCCTAGAAAGGTATATGTGACGCTCACTGTGAACAGCAGCTGGTGAAAACAAAATACTTAGTAGCAATAATCAGGAACATCTAATATTCACAGATTATTGACATTTCTGACCAATAAAAACAGATGAACAACATAAAATATGTCTTTACATTTGAACTGTACGGCATTCACGTATGAACAAATGAGCGTTTTATTCGTGTAATGGGTATTGCATTATTGCATCTGATTCGACGAATTTCCGAATCATTTTTTATTCTTGTGGTTTATTTCTTTGTTTTCGGTTTTGTTTAGGCCTTTTTTTTCTTGTATTAATATCATTATAATATAACCACGCGAAATTAAATTTTGATTTTTTATATAAAGGTGTAAATTCTTGTGGAGTGAGTGAGTGGTTGTAGTTTAACGCCTACTCAGCAAATTTTCAGCTATATCATGGCGAGAACAATTTAATTTTCAATGAGATGATGAAGAAGTCCGCTCTATACTAAACCAACGCGCTTAATTGGATTTTTTAATAGTGTTAGATCACTGAAACAATAGTCCGCGGATAGACATGTCACCCCACTCGGACACATTATCCTGATTCCAAGACAACCTGTCTTTGCTCTTTCTCCTTAATGCTGTCTTCTTAGCGGAGAAGTAACAAATACCAATTTTATAGTCTTTGGTTTTACCCGACAGGGGTTCGAACCCACGATCTACCGCACTCAAGGCGAACACGCTAACCATTACACCACCGATGCGGTAAAATTTTTGTGGACGTTACTGAAAACTTGCGTTTTGTTAACATACCTTTCATGATAGCCTTAATGTACATCAAATAATAGTTTATTATAATACCGATAATTGCATATTATCAATATAATTAGCGATACAGGCCTATTTGACAGGTGTCATAAGCAATACATTAGATGGACTAGATATTTGTACTGTTTCTAGTACATTTGTCTGCTGCAAATAAGAGGAACTGGAAATTTGTTATCCCGAGGATAACGAGTTAAATATGAAAAACAACGACTCTTATGATGAATATTGAATCATTTTTTAGATACATTTCCCATACTGCTTCCCGCTTCAACAAAAATGTGTTGCTGTCATCATGTTCGTGATCGTGATCGCATGGTGGTTGGATTTACAACTACCTATGCAATCAGTGCCTGTCACCGCTAAAGTTATGGGTTTGAGTCCCGATCATGGCGGGTGTACTCGACACAACATTATATGATAAAGTTTGTCAGTGACTTACGGCAGGTCGGTGGTTTCTCCGGGTACTCCTGTTCCTCCACATATAAAACTGACCGCCACAATATAACTAAATTATTGTTGAAAGTGACGTTAAACATCATAACCCTAACACTAACCCTAACGCAAAGTATGTTAGAATGTTGTTAATAAGAAATGTTGAATCGCAGTAAATGATGGAGGCTGGCTACCGCTCCGGATAATTTATTTAGCGAAACTGATGTTACTCATATATACATCTCCAACGAACTATATATATGCCTTCCTTGAATATATTATTTTATCTTAATATGAAGCATGTGGGTCATTGTTGCTCTGTCTCTCTTTTACTTTTCTGTGTTGCGTGTTTGTTTGTTGTTTGTATATTTTTTTGCGTATGTCTCTGGTTTGTCCATTCTAGATTAATATTGCCCCATCGGTTTTCTCTAATGTTTATTTACATACCCATAAGCACTAATAGAATGTCATGTTGGATTAAAGAAATATAATTTAATTTGATTTGAATACCGCAATCTGATTGGCTGATCCGCCTGAATAAAATTTTGGCTATACTTCATAATCTAGGTTGGTATTGTGACGTCACCAACGTATTCATTCGCCAAAGACAAATTCAAATAGTCACATGAAATAATCGTAATTAAAATCAAGGAATCATTAAACTTTCTTTAAAAGTTTTAATTATAAGGAATATTTGAAAAAAATATTTGAAGTTTATACTTGTAAAATCTGGTTTGAAACAATTTACGCTTTTCATAAACCCTTTCGCGGTTTATTAAACGTAAACTGCCCCAGGTTATATCATATAACCTGTTCAAAATTTTCAAATATTCCTTAAATGTTCAATTTTTGAACAGTACATGTCATACGATATCACCTGGTTTGGGGCAAGATACGTGAAGCGGTTTATGAAAAGCATAAACTGTTCTAAACCAGGTTATACAAATATAACTTATTAAGAATGTTCAAATATTCTTAATAATATTTATCATATACTTACTTAAGATATGTTTAATTTTGCATATGTGATAAATTCGAAATGCAACAAGTCATATCTCCAGGGGGTGTAATAACGTGATCTGTATTACATGGGGGTGTAATAATGTGTGCCGTATTACATGGGGGTGAGATATGGATTTTTCAAAATGGCGACCGGAAATTTTGAATGAGATGAAGTATTTAGGTTTTCATTTATAATTATAAAGTCTTTTTTTATGGATTTTTTTTCCCCGAGGAATTCACGTTTTTTTTTGTCCGATTAGTTTTCGTTATTAATGTTTCGTTGTTCACTTCCGTCGCGTTTGCTACTGTCAAAATGGATAACGGAGAAAACATGGAAAATGCTCGTTATGCAATGGATGATGACACTGCTGGCTTCATAAATCATATGAAAACACAAGTAGGAAAACTGAGTATAATCTGAAATTAATCATAAACTAGTAATTTTGAAATAACTTTTTTGAGACATGTTTTTCAAATGACCATTATTTAAACACTTTACACAGACTTAAATAATCTGTCAGCAAAAACTATCATTGCATTTTGTTTCGAAAAAAAAATGAATTCAGTTGTGTTTAACTTGTGTATTTTCAAAATGTTTATCATAGAAAATTATTTTGAAATTATAGAGTAAAAATACATAAAATCAAGGATTTTTATAGTAGTCCTACTATATAATTCCTTGATAAAATTATGTTTTTATTGATACATAAAATTATCAAAATCGGACATGAATTGACTTCAGAGTATTTTTTTTTTAATTATGAAATATATAATTATATAGGGAATATTGGAATCGTAGGAATACTTTTGTCCAGTCTGTATATGATAGTATAATAGGTTATGATATGGCATTTTTCATATTACATGGACTAATATGGAGGTCTCGGGTTGATATGACATGTAATATGAAAAATGCCATATTATAATCTATAAATATTTTGCACCAACATTTAATGATTCCTCGATTTTGATTACGATTATTTCATGGGACTATTTGCATTTGTCATTGGCGAATGAATATGTTGGCGACGTCACAATACCAGCCCAGGTTATCAAGTATAAACGATGTTGCACCATGCGAATCAGCCAATCAGATTGCAGTATTCACATCAAATAAAATTATGTACAAATTTACAGTTTACGCTTTTCATAAACCGCTTCTCATTGTATTAAGCATAAACTGCAACAAACCAAGTTATATCGCATATCCTGTTGAAATATTGAAAATCCTCATTAAATAACTTACATATTCTACATATATATTGATTCTGATGTCTACATTTATCAGGATACCACACATGTTGTTGTTCTGTGTCCTCTGTAACTAATACACAGTCTTCTCTCTTACCGGCATTGCCTGGTTCATACATATACCACTTAATGCTATCTATATCAAAATAAAAAGAATACCAATATACCAGTGCACATTCCTAATTTGATTTTTGATATCTTTTTCGTACGAATTATCTCCCTTACGACGGTCAATGAAGTGGCGTTAAACACCATTATTCTAATCCCTTAATAAAGACATGTAGTACGCAACTTTTGATAAAGAGCAAGATTATTTATATAATAATGTGGTCTTGTCCAGTAAATGAAAGGGTAATATGTCTCTCAGACCTGGGTAATATTTTGGCATATTACCTGTACAAGACCACATTAATATCATTATTATACTGAGTGTCTAATTGTCCAGGTAATATGCCAAAATATTACCCAGGTAATATGCCAAAATATTACAGTAACAAATATCACTACAGAAACTTACACGAAGTATAATAATGAAATTTATTATATAATTAAAATCAGCCAAATAATCCATTAACATATTTATACCGTTTGATCTGTATATTGTGGTCATATTTGGGGCACCACATATATAGTTTCCATCCCCTGGGCATGGCGTATAACACTTCCTATCTTTCACTTGCACCACGTTGTATAAATCATGGTAGCATATACAGTGCTTTCCCTAAAATGAAATATATTACACCAAGTCAGAATCAAATGTGAAAAAAATCACAGGCGCACGTGGCGACTCTATAAATACTAATTAGGGTAGACACATGTAAGTTCCTGTTAACATAAGATTGTATGAATATGGACACGAACAAGTCAAAATAAGGAAAAAGAGATGAAATAATTAAGAAATAAAGAAATTTTATTGAAAATAAAAAGGCAAACGGAAATTTAAAAAGGGGATGGGGTGGTAAATCCATGCCACGAGCGCATGTGGACAAAATAATATACTTAGTATACAAAACAAGGTAATGGGATGGTCAAATCATTGCTTAAAGGCAAAAGGTAAAACGAAAACGAATATGACGTGCTGTTTTGGCTTTGTAAACAAAAGGGCATAAAACTCCCCGATTTATTATGACTTACCCATATTAAAATTTCCAACAAACTTACCCCTTCCTATCATGACTTACCCATATTAAAATCCCCAACAAAGTTACCCCTTCCTATTATGACTTACCCATATTAAAATCTCCAACAAACTTACCCATTCCTATTATGACTTACCAATATTAAAATCTCCAACAAACTTACCCCTTCCTATTATGACTTACCCATATTAAAATCTCCAACAAACTTACCCCTTCCTATTATGACTTACCCATATTAAAATCTCCAACAAGCTTACCCCTTCCATAAATTATTTCTTGAATTTACTGTATATGCCCTATCAGAATAGAAATAATTTATGGAAGGGGTAAGCTTGTTGGAGATTTTAATATGGGTAACATTATCTGCGCAAATTTTACCCCTCGCTATTTTTACGCAGATAATGTTACCCATATTAAAATCTCCAACAAACTTACCCCTTCCATAAATTATTTCTTAAATACCATACAGTCTGAAAAGTTCTAAAAATCAAATAGACAAATCGTGAAAAGATGCAAAATCGATACTCCAAATGACTTATAGATGACTGCTCACTTTCCTGATTTAATATAGGCACTTCAATAAAAACAAAAGTGGCGGCGCTAAGTTTCTTTTATTGACCCACACATCCTTTCTTAGTGGAAAGGTTAAAATATGAGCACAGAGTTACTCGTCACGCTAGATTATCAACACCACAGACATTGAAAGGTGAGGACACAATTGATGACAATACAAACAAATGCTGCAGAGGAGGCGCGACGCTTTGCACACGACACGCACATAGCAAGTATATTATCGATAACCGGATGTTTACGATTCAGTTTAAAAATGGACGTTGAAGTGAAAACATCTCGTCAATAAATTACTTAAATTAAACGTGAATTTATCCAGCTGTCTAATTTTTTTTTCCAATATGGGATTTCTTGAACTTTAAGATCGAAATACTTGTCAACAATACTTGTATAAAAAAAATGTACAAGTAATGTTATTTCCCCCCAAAAAAGTTGAACTCATTGATTATGATTTTTTTTTTCTGTTTTGATATATATGGAGTTTTAATGAAATTGTGTTTTTATTTAAAGGTATATTGTCTACCACATTTGTATTTTTTCATACCCAAAATTATTGTTGTTTTCCGTACTGACCTTCATAAAATGAAGATTAAACACCGAATTATTGGCGAATACGCTACGAAACGTTAAGATTCAAACAACATTAAACGAGCGTGACAATCATGAANTCTTTTCCAGATAGCAATTTAGCCCAGAATGATATAATTCTACTTTTTATGTCTATTTCCAAAGGATATCTCCCAAGTTCACCATATATCATGTATGATGGTGTAGATGCTAAACCCCCGAGAATTCCAAACTTCCGTTTTTATAGGTGGCGCTAGCTGATACTTTCACTTTGAATTTTTTGTCATCCTGGACAATAATTCCGATAACGATAGTTTTGGGTCTTTTTTGTCCAAAAAAGAACACAAATCGTATATTTTGCAGCATAACTGTTTAATGATAGCTTAAACAAATTATTTATGGACAGTTAAAATTTTTAGACAATATGCCTTTAAAGAATCATAATTAATTGTCCAAATACATATTTGCCTTTTTTTATATAGAAAAACGATTATAGTTTAGTTATTGTACAATAAACAAACGTCTCCGCAATACACATCTACAAAATTTATCATAGTTCTTAAAGCTCATTAAACTTAATACATTTAGTTACGCAACAATACTAAAACATTCTTATAAATATCACATACAGAATATCTACTAATTAGTTCTCGGGTAAAATACAAGTAACAATACTTGGACAATACTTACATTTTGTAGTGACAATACTCTGGGATGTAACCAATTACTGATTATACAGGAAGAGCACCTACTGTGAAGCCATCTATTTTGAGATGCCATTCAATGAAAATAACAACCTGGCCATATTGTTACATAATAAGATAAGAATTAGATAAGAAATTTAAATTTATAGAAGTCATGTATGTTTTTAATGAAAATTAATAAACACATTAAGTCACATTTCATTTATTTAGCCTAACTTGGGTCAGTTATCAATTAAAAAGATAACATTTTTTTTTTAGATCTGTCTAATAAGTAATTACCTAAATAACGATATTGTGATTGTTATTTCTTAATAAATTGTATTAAAAATCATTTTAATTGATGAATTAATCCTCTTTCTGTTTACGGACATTTTCTAACTAACTTAATCTTATATATGTTAACAGCAAGTTACATGTGTCCACCCTACATATGCTCTTATTATCCACAATAAATTCAGGGAAAAGATCTAGAGATGAAATAATAAAGAAATTTTATTGAAAATAAATAAGTACTCAGAAAGGGGTCGGTAATTCCGTGACACGAGTACCTGTGCTAACAATAATTTTAAAAAGTCACTTTCATTTTCCCACATACATGTTAAATGTGTATTGTGACATTTATACCTGAAATATTTTATCATATAATTTTTATTATATATTTGTATACAAGTATTGCGATCATAAAGTTCAAGTGATCCTCAATATATTTTACTGCGAAATCGCATAATCACTATTAAAAAGGCTAAAATATGCTTTTCTATTAATTCAAATTGTCACAGGATATGTTTGATACAACACAAATGACGAAAAATTGGGGGATTTTTCAAGGTCAATTGTGGCGTAATGAATGGATGAGACTTAATATATGAAGCACTATGATTGATATATGGCATACTAAAAAAGATAGGAAAAGTCTCCACCAGATTTTACAAATTTTCATTTTTAATGTTGATCGGTTGAGGACGTTATGAATGAAAAAAAGATGGCGACAAAATGTCCCTCTCGAAAATTGCAGATGGTCACATTTAGCATTCAACCCAAACATTCTTATGTAGATTCCATTCATATATAGATATCTATCAATAATCTACCGAGAGGAATTCGCCATTAATCAACCATGAACGCTGTAATCGGCTGAGCAAAACACTGAAAATTCGATAATATCACTCTCATCAGATAACGATATATGCCGACTTCCGGTTGTGCAACATACAATTTTTTGCACACGACACCAACGTGTCGCGCCTTCTCTGCAAATGTTGGGTGGACATAAAGTACAACAAAGTAGTACAAAGATATTAACATACCCGTACACAAAAGACAGCATAATGCTATGCAAATATAAGATTCCACAAACACGACATACAATACTTTTAAACACGACATACAATACTTTTAAACACGACATACAATACTTTTAAGATGACATACAATACTTTTAGCACGACATACAATACTTTTAAGATGACATACAATACTTTTAACACGACATACAATAATTTTAAGATGACATACAATACTTTTAAACACGACATACAATACTCTTAAGACGACATACAATACTTTTAACAAGGCATACAATACTCTTAAGACAACATACAATACTTTTAACAAGGCATACAATGCTCTTAAGACGACATACAATACCTTTAAGACGACATGCAATACTTTGAACAAGGCATAAAACGATTTTAACACGACATGCAATGCTTTTAACACGACATACAATACTTTTGATACGACATACAATATATTTAACACGACATACAATACTTTTGATACGACATCATCACACAAAAGACAGCACAACATACACATAATATTAAACAATACAATTTTGGGTTTTAGAAATAGGCTACACTTTCATCTTTTCTACCTGTCCCAACCGAAAGTGATTTCCTGTGATTGCATGAATGATGTATACAACTCGCGAAGATTGGAAATAAACATAGAAAATGTGTTACTCTTGTAAAGATAACAAAATACTTCACAATATTTATTATTACACAAATAACAACATCATATTATGCAACATTTCTGTTAATTAGGGCAATATTAACTAGATATACTTAATTTATGTCATTATGTTATTTATCTTAAATATCATAAATATGCCTCATAAATATTTCTACGTCATTTTAGTACAGAAATTATTTTTAATGAGTTGATAATGATGTTTGTTTTGCCCTAGATCAATTCGCTCGTTCAGATTTTCATAGTGCTTGGGTACTGAAACAACACAGTCAACAAATAAACATGTCGCTTCTCTTGGACACATTATCATGACTACGAGCAATCTAATTAATGATAGTATGACTAGTCTCGCATGCCGAATATCGATAGCTCATGAGTGAATTACCGTTGAGAGTGATTTATGTTCAACGTTGAGAATGCAATGGTATCTATAATGTTTATTACATATAATTTAAGCCACTAAGACGTTTCAAAAATGAACTAACAGCATTAGTGATGTCATGGTTAGCGTGATCGTCCTGAGTGCGGTAGGTTGTGGGTTCGAGCCCCGATATGATCAAACAAAACAAATATATACAATTGGCATTGGTGCTTTGCCATTAAGCACGCAGCGTTACAGAGGATAAGCAAATACTGATTGTCTCGGAATCCAGATGAGGTGTCCGCGTGGAATGACATGTCTATCTACGAATTGTTGTCTCAGCAAGCTTACACTGTAAAAATCCATCTAAGGGTGCTGGTCTAGTACAATACGTACATCATCATCATCATCTCATCTATGTAACTTGGTATCGTCATGTATGACATAGATGGAAAATTGCTCATTTTGCGTTAACAACACTCACTCACTCACTCACTCACTCACTCACTCACTCACTCACTCACTCACTCACTCACTCACTCACTCACTCACTCACTCACTCACTCACTCACTCACCTCACTCACTCACTTCCTCACTCACTCACTCACTCACTCACTCACTCACTCACTCACTCACTCACTCACTCACTCACTCACTCACTTCACTCACTCACTCACTCACTTCACTCACTCACTCACTACCTCACTCACTCACTCACTCACTCACTCACTCACTCACTCACCTCACTTCACTCACTCACTCACTCACTCACTCACTCACTCACTCACCTCACTCACCCACTTCACTCACTCACTCACTCACTCACTCCACTCACTCACTCACCTCACTCACTCACTCACTCACCTCACTCACTCACTTCACTCACCTCACTCACTCACTCACTCACCTCACTCACTCACTCACTCACTCACTCACTCACTCACTCACTCACTCACTCACTCACTCACTCACTCACTCACTCACTCACTCACTCACTCACTCACTCACTCACTCAAATAGGAACTTGTTTTTCTCAGAATATCACAGGATTCTATTATGCTTATTAGAATTACGTGGGTTTTGTTTTGCATTTTATCTTTATCTTTAGGGATACACCAACATACCATGTGTGCCCGAAGGGGCAATCAAAATGGACAATCCAAAGATACCTGCAACACAGGTAACACAAGACTAAGAAAAGCAAAGCAAAAACATAGCACGATATGTGTTGGACATCACAATATGCAAGCAAACACAAATAACGTAAATAAGACACGAGCCCTCTTAAAAACCACTGGAGGTAAAGACGAACCAAACAAACATAACTAACGTAAATAAGACATGAGCCCTCCTACAAACCACTGGAGGTAAAGACGAACCGAAAATCATATCTATGCGGAAATCGTAACGGACACTACAACACGAAACTTCGAATGTAAATACACATAATAGGACAACACAAAAACTAAAAAGATGAGCAACATGGACCCCACCAAAAAACCCAAGGTGCGCGTGGAGGGTTACCTTTCATTGATCTTCCACAGTCCAATCAAAGAAAGATATCAAAATAGATTAGCAAATCGGACAAACACCTTAGTATCTACTTGGTTTTAAAATCTGAACATTTTGGAAGGCTCGTCGCTAATTGGGCATTTGAAAATATGACCCCTAATTTGACCCCACACAGGATGTCGTTAGATGTTAGTTCATCGTTAAACAAAGAAGAAGAGAAAAAAAAACAACAAACATCTAATTTTGATAGATTGGACTCCGAGCCAAAATGCTTAGCTCTTACTCCATAATGCTATGTGCTTAGTGGAGAAACAGCAAATGTTAATTTGATAGTCTTTGGTTTGATCCAAAGAATGTCTTTCACATGGAATTCGTGTGGCAAACTCCACACATAGCGTACTTATTTACGTGTTCGCTTTCAATATGAACTGTTTATTGGTAGGTATTTAAAATATAATGTATGGAATTCTGTATGATGTTTTCTCTCGAATGATAAGATAGCGGTCAAAGGGGAATTACTCTTTTGTATCTAGAATTGCTTGTGATCGTAACTTTAAGCAATTAACGACCATCGTTGACATATTTCGGTGTTATGTTTGACCAAATTACTCACATATTATGTATCAACCGCTCGCCCGTATGGAGTTTATAGATCACATATCACAACTCACACGTTACTCTCGAACATACAGGTTGTACAGTCCATGTTTATGTTATCATTCATTTTTGTAAAAGTATAATTATGGTCTTTTTTAATGGAAGTGGAGAATCTTTATCATAAATTTGCTCATATCAACTTTGCCGTTGGAGATCCAGGTATGAAGAAGGGGTTGTGATTCCATTAACCAGATTAACCCGCCTCATATCTGTGCCTGTCCCGCACCAGGACATGGGTTTTTAACATCATATGTTTGGTTTTTTTGTGTGTTCAGTGTGTTAAGATGAGAGGTGATTACTCGTTTTGTTGCTATTGATGGAATTGTTTTCCATCACTGTTTAAGCGTTCATAATTATAACTTAAAAATATAAGAATATTCCATGTATCAAGAAATTTGTCGTTGAAATAAGATTTAAAAAAAAATCAACTGCCAAACATTTTTTACAAGCTATATAGAAATATCTACAAAAAAGGGGACATAACTCTTACAAAACGTGAATTACACAATGACAGAATTACTCACTGACATCCCAGCAAATGGTATACGAAGGCGATGCTGACAATAGCTCATGCAGAAGGTCGGTTGATTCTCCTCAAATTGTTCTGACAATTTAATATCTGATTGGAAACATCCAATAGGCTCACCAACCAGTTTCGAATGATCTGTAAAATTGTAAGTATTTTTGTTTTTATTATTTATGAAACATGTAAAGAATAAATATGAGTTTTCATATAATCATCATTACGCATGACTTTTTTTAAGTTTATAGTGAATTTGGTGTCCATCTCATTAAAATAATTTGTGTTGAATACACTACGCTCAATTAGCACACCTTCCGTCCACGTGAACTTTTGATTAACCAATGAAAACGACGATCATAGCAAAATTTGTCAGCAAGTTCCGTTATGGAAAAGCCTGTGAGAGTATTAAAAGTTCACGTGAATGTAAAAAAAATCGAGTTGTGTCAGATGTGGTTACTAGAGAATATTAAATATGAAACAATCAAATGAAACCCAAAAATACCTCACTGTGGGAAGAGTTTCAAAATCCATTAAAAATAAATCGTAGAAAAAGAGGCGAAAGCGAAGCCACTAGCACACATATACTTTACGATGCACCTTCCTGGTTGGATACAGGCACTTCAATAAATAGCGACGCGGTTAAACTAGTTTTATGGGCCCTAACATCCCCTCTAAATGAAATTATAGAGTCCTGCAAGTGAAGCATAAAATATGAATACAAAATATCAGACAACGTGAATTCCCCCTAAACAGCCCCATGTGTCCTACGTGTACACACTTTATGTTGACGACACGAATATTGTACTACGAAAGAGTACTGAACATCTCAAACGTTAGCAGATAACATGTATAAGGACATATCGATCCAAAACCTACGAAAAGGAAAACAATTGGTGGGAGATTTGATGAGGAGTTTCCATTGGGCAAACTCCTGTTCAATTCACGGTTACTGTATAGAAATCATCACATGCCATGTTGGTGTACGAGGCCTTCTATAACAGCTTAGGATTGTGTGTTGCATTAGATTCTGAATGGTAACATAAGAAAATTTGAGAGAATCAGTTTCATTTCTTAATTTTGAGAAGAATAACGTTTTGATATTCAAATCTTCTAAGCATAGTCTATCTTCTAAATTCAACTAATAACAATAGATGAGTGTTTATGATTACAATCTTTTTCGTAGACTTTATTAGCTGCCTTATTATATTTATCTAAATGATTTTTGTACCCATAAAGTTAATTTACGTTATTTGTGTTTGCCTATAATGGTGTTCAACACGTCTTGAATACATGAGTAACTTTCCGGGTGTCTATTAAGAAACAGGAACTGCTTACCCTTCGTCAGCGCCTGTATTTATCCTATGTTGGCTTTGTGTTGCTCATCTTTTTCAGTGTTTCTGAGTTGTGCATTTATGTTTTGTTTGTCTTCATCCTGTGTCGGGTGTGCCCAATGTTGCCAGTTTCTCTGGATAGTCTATTCTTGATTGCCCCATCTATTATCTCTAATTAAGCGTTTATTAACTCCACTACACAGTGTATGTGCCAAGCCAGACCAAGTGTATGCTAGGGGTGCTGATTTTGCTTTTGATTCTAACTTTGTTTGAAACTTTTCCGAATGTGTGTTATTTTTTGTTTGTTTGTTTGTTTGCATGTTATTACCGTTATTCCAAATAAAGAATTTTCTTCTTTCTTTTCCTCCGATCCATAATATGACGTCACCAGTGATATTTATAGCCATAGTGAGGTTGTTGAAGGTGTCAAGGTCTTTTAAAATACGTAGGTTTTGTTGAGAGTTTATACAGGACGAGTTCGCCTGGGTCCATGTCTGTGGAATCCATGTGATATTGCTACACTCCGACGACGACCAAATGAAAGCTGTAAAATATACCATAAAACCTGCTTTAGTGGCCACCTTTATTAAGCAGTAGCTTGTAGTATGCCACCGTGGCTTTAATATACATGCACACTGCATTTCATTGTACTCGATACAACATTATGTGATAAGTTTATCAGTGACTTGCGACAGGTCGATGGTTTTCACCGGGAACTCCGGTTTCCACTATCAATAAAACTGACCACCATGACATAACTGAAAGATTGTTGAAAGTGGCGTTAAACACCATAAATCAAATCAATCAACCAGTGTATTTCATATTAACTAAGCATGTATTAACAACCACCTGTCTTATTTGACCATATCTAAATACGTTTTTGGAAGGTAACATAAGACAGGTTCGACTGTTCTTTCATTTGTCACTTTTATTAGCACAAGCTTATATCAAAACAAACATTATCATCAAGAGTAGTAATATTAATTAATCTCATTGGTCAACTAGAGGCTTATGATAAGGATGAAAAGAGGGGGTATATCAAGTAACATTCACACAATGTTGGTATGGCTGCAACACATTAAATAGTTTGTTGATTGTTGTCTTTATCAATTAACAAGTAGAAATCAAATTAGGTCTCACGACGCGTTTATGGAATAATATTCTTCAGATACATCTAAAGTCAAACATCGTAAAGCCAATAATTTAAAAGAATTTGGGAACAACAAATTAAAGAGCCTAAACAGGACAACCAAATATGGCGAGGTTAATCTATGTTGAGGGAAGAGAACCTTAATTGATAACCAACAAATAAACGTTTAGAAAATGTCGAAGGGGTAATCAAAATTGGACAATCCAGAGAAACTGGCAACATAGGGTACACTAGACGAAGAAAAGCAAAACACAACACAATATTGTGTTGGACACCACAATACGTATAGCAACACAAATAACATAAATAAGACATGAGCCCTTCTTCAAACAACTGGAGGTAAAGACGAACTGAACATCGTTTTATACGGAAATCGTAAAAATTAATGTTTGTATAATAATAGAGTCTGAATATTTGCATTTTCCTTATGGATCTCTATTTTGTCATTGCTGTTCTTTTGTTTTTCTAATTACTTTCTTAAATGGAGGTGACCGTTCACTTTTCCTACATTATTATGTTTTCTCTTGTAATCTTTGTTTTAAAGCAATATATCGTATTAGATTCCATTCGTGTTTGAATTTCAGGGACTGTACAAAATAACGAGTTCTAGGACTGGAAAAAAACAAACACCGATACTATGAACAAACAGCTAGTCTCAAAACTGACACACCAAAGCTAAAACTATTAACCGAAATAACTATACTTGGTACTGTCTACGATATGATTATTCTCGTACTAAGTTATAAGTGTTTCAAATCGTCGATGTAGCGGTAAAAAATAAAAAATAAAAAATAACACACTTCGGAAGAGTTCAAAAGTCCAATAGAAACATTATAGAAAGAGACAAAACCGATACCGCAAACTCACAAATACAGGACCGCTTACTGTCATGACTTGGTACAGGCACTTTCATAAAAATTGTTTTAGTTTAAACATATTTTTATTTGCTATATATAACAAATAGGGATCGAACACAAGTTTTTCCAACTTATGAAGTCTTCTCCCGAATACAATTATTTAAAATATGTTGTAGCATGCGCAATGAAATGATATAATATATACACAACATACATAGAGATAAATAAACACAGAATGTTTATATACAAAAACATAGGTAGAGACAATATACGAAAGAAAAGAAAGGAGAATAAATACTTTTGGAGATCTGTGTTGGTTCTTTAGATCATTTAGACAATTGTAAATCTGTTGGACTCTTTAATATATTTAAAAACATGTTTAAAGATAGTTGTATTTTCTTGATATGTTAGAAAATCACCTCCTTGTGTCAGTAGGCTTACATCAATATTAATGTTGGAAGGTAGCCAATTAAGACTATTAAATATATTTCCCTATTATCTGTATATTTATCACAATCAAAAAAGAAATGGTGGGAATTTTCACATGGTGAGCCACAGTTACAGGAAGCATTTGATAAAATTTTAACTTGATAACAATTATATAGGCGAAAATAACTGCTAAATGTTTTCATGCAACAGGTAATACAATGAATAAAAGAATACCATGGCCACTCCAGAGCCGACATTAAGTCAATCGGACCAATTGCTCCCAATTGGACCTCGCGTATACTCTCGGCTGTTCAAGTACAAAAAACAACACACTATAGATTTTACAGAAGAACAGCAATTGGGCCGCACATCTCCTATGGCAGACCCTGCACCGCTCAACTGCAGATTAGGGACCGATTCAGACTCATTATAGAGTATGAGGTGCGTTCATTACTGAAGACTCTACCGTGACTGTGAAATGTAGAACATCAATGAAAAACACTGTCCCTCTCTTAACTTTAATTTGTATCTAAGTGTAATGTTGCATAGTCTCATATAACCATGTACAAATGTACATCCATGTCCTTTCCTACTAATCCTGAAATTCTATATGAAAACTAAACTCGTTAAGACAAGTTTCAAGACATCAAAGGGGTAATCAGTAGCCGTAGATAGAAAAAGGACAGACAATACAATGGTTAAAAGAACAAAAGGACAAAAGGAAAAACAACTATCTATAAAACATTACACAGAAAACTAAAGATTGAGCAACACGAACCCCACTAAAACATCACATTCTTCTGAAGTTGAAAAGAAACACAAACATTTTGAAGGCAAGAAAAATATTATGTAAGTTAGTCTTCATCTTATTTCCACATTTGATCAGGACTTAAATGACATCTATTAAAATTAAAATACAAAAAAAAAACTCACCAAAAAAGAAAAATATTTTCTCCATTTTAAGACAGTGTTATTACTTCTATATTTATTTCCAGACGTATATAACTAAGTACTTGGTACGATATACACGTTCACAAGTAGTAACACTTAGACCTGCACTTGAATATGACGGAAGTCTGTTTTCTGCTGACTAACAAACACATAACATTAGAGTGTCTCATGTTTGTTTGAACTTGACATGGCTGTCTTTGTCAGTGTATATCTTTTATTTTTAGCAATCCTTTGATCACTATTTTGGGTTTTTTTTAATTTTAGAATTATATACTATCGTTGAATTGTTTTGCGAGAATGGATGTTTTAGAGCGATCTCTCATCGAAGGGGAAGGCTGAGATATGAGACGCGATGATATGTCCATTTCGAGCAAAACATATCAAGGATAGTAACTTAATCGATTTGATTTGATTTGATTGTTGGTCTATATCATGACGACCAGTTTTAGTGGTGGAAGAAGCCGGAGTACCCGGAGAGAATCACCGACCATGGGCAAGCAACTGGTATGCTTGCGCCTGCAAGTCGAGTGAACCCTTTTTGTAATTTACAAAGCCGGGCGCGAACCCACGCCGTATTGGTGATAGGCTTATATGAGTTGTTAAGTAATCCAACTACCTAACTCATTGAGCCACCCGAGCCCTGTAAATTAATCGAGAATAATTACTGTCGCCAATATCTAAGAAATAAATATCATGGTACGAGAGATAAACAAAAATATATAATCTGATCCTGTAGTTTTCTACAATTACTATTGGTAATGTTAAAGAAAAATTTTAAAAGTTATTTGATATTTGTTTCGGGCGGGATATGACTCGGGGAGGGGAATATACCCCAACCCACTTCCCTGCAGAAGTAAAATGGTCGAATAATTTGAAAATACCAAAGGAGTAATCAGAATCCATAAATCAAAGGACAGACAACACAATGGCCAAAAGGAAAAGGACAAAATGACAAAAAACGATCTACAAAACATTACACAAAAAACTAAAGATCGAACTCCACTAAAAACCGGGGTGAACTCAGGTGTTCCGGAAAGGTAGACAGTTCCTGCTCCTCTAGAGGAATCCGTCCTGTTACTCTAGTTACAAACCATGTGACCAGTCATGAATGAGGAAAGGACTGGGAAGTGCTTACGACAAGTGGAACATATCCTTGGTCATTTGTGACACAGCTATTCCGTAACGGTAACCAAGTCATGGTGGCGACCGTAAAAATTGCATAGTGATGATGTCAACTTAACCAATAGAAACTCTTGATTCAGTAGTTTCTGTGTTAGCAACAACCCTCTATTAAGGAAATCCTGATAGGAACCACAAGCTCTGGAATATCGAATCAACTGAGATACTCCATATGCAGGTATTGCTGGAATGTTTATTACATATAAATGGAAAGTTCACAATGGGAAATTGAAATCATCTCTTTTGTAGTAAAGTGTTGTTCTTAACCGCACTTCACTGTCAATGTCGATGTTTATTTCGAGGTATGAAGCAGACCTAGCCGTATCTGTGGTATCCTTTATTTCAAGCTCAATGGGATAGATCCGATCAACAACATTATCAGACCTATGATTATTTAGTGAAAGGACACTATCTATAAAAACAATACACTCCGACAAAAGTTAAGCACCACCCTATATTTTTATCGATATATTTTTTTTACATCAATACTGTTAAAACAATAAAATAGATATCACCATTTTTCTTACACTTCTTAAAAGACTACATGAAGGGCTCTAAAATTACCAATCTACAAAGTATTTATCATCCTGAAAGATGTGACTATGACGTGGCAAAACTGGGGTTCAAAACAGGCGCTGGAAAAACTTAAAACCAGTTTGTCTTTGATGGAAGATTTTAACATTGCATTGAAATGCAGAGTCTTCAGATTTTAAGAACTTTTAAATCCATCTATTGTGCGTATGTGTAAGGCATAAAAATCAATAATGAGTATATCCACCACGTTTATTGTGAAGTTCTGTAATGCGCCTCGTCATGCTTCGCACAAGACGCATAAGCCGTTCTTGGGGGAACTGTTGCCACTCCTAAGATAGCAGTTCTTAATTCGTCAATATTTTGACATTTTGGATTGCGTTGGTTAATTTTTCGGCCAATAAAGTCCCATACATGCCCTATAGGGTTCATGTCTGGCGACATCGCAGGCCATGGAATTGTCTGAACAGCCTCTTGCTGTAAAAAATGTTGTACAATTCGGGCTCTATGTGGCCTAGCGTTGTAGTCCATGAACATTGGCCTGTCAGCCAACGCATGATTGTCGAAATGGGGGACTACGCGTGGAGCGAGCACATTGTCACGGTATTTTTGGCCTGTCAGATTACCATCAAGAACGTACAAGTCCAACTTACAGTCAACGGAAAAACAACCCCAGACAGTTACACCCCCACCCCCAAAAGCAGTTGTGCCCAAAATGTGGTTGTCCTGAAATGAAGTGTTTCGTTGGCGCCAAACCCTTGCACGACCGTCGGTAGGGCGTAACAAACAACGACTTTCATCAGACCAGTGGACCCGTCTCCATGTGCGAATAGTCCACCCCAAATGATCATGTGACCAGTCAAATCGAGCATGGCGATGACGTAATGTCAACTGTGGACGTTTTATGGGTCGTCGCGCTCGCATTCCCTGATGGTGGAGGCGTCTGATTACAGTGCGTGTGCTAATGTGGCCTCCAAACGCTAAATTACCACGAAGTGCACCAGCTGTACTGAACGGCTGTTGCCGCGCCCGTTTGGATATGAGCCGGTCCTCTCTCGGCGTCGTTTTGCGAGGTCTACCTGCACCTGGACGGTCAGTAACATTCCCCGTTTGACGAAAACGCTGCATCAGTCGTACAATGATGGAATGGTTAGCCCTGAAGTGGTCTGCCACCGTTCTATGGATAAACCCACTGTTATGCATGCCAACAGCATGCCACCTTTCTGATATGGTTAATTTTCGCCGCACCATACCAAACCAATAGAAAATGAAACTTAAAACTCTACACCTAAAAAATCATCTTTCGTTCGCAAACACAAATGCTGAAAAGTACACGTGCACTTTACACACCCCGTTATATACACATAAATAAAAATCGATCAATAACCTGTTTCACAGGTAAGTAAGTATGTGTGTACAGGTAACGAAAACAGCAAACCGATTTGAAATAAGTTCATTATTAGAAAAGATATTATTGAAACAAGTCAGGTGGTGCTTAACTTTTTTCGGACTGTATATATAGCGGAACGTAAAATTAAAGGATCAAGCTAGCTTCTTTTTCGCTTTCTTGAGAAGACCTTGTATGCAGTCTGCCTCGTACGCATAAAGAACCAACTGAAGTAAGCGATGAATGCAACGTAATCTCTTTGATAGTTAGTATTGGACCGGAAGTATACGCATCTTCTGTCGTGTGGATGACATGCGTTAAGTTACTGTTCATAAGAAATATACACCACTAAGGGGTTTGTTTATATAAATTAACCTCGTTTTGTTCGTGTAAGACCCTAATTACATCCATTTTCACCAACAAACAATACTCATACTGCCCAACTTTCTGTTTTCTGGCAAATTTATGCCCCAGAACCTCAGTTGGCTGTGGCCGTTTTAAATGCCACACCTTTTTGTTTTAGGGAGCTGATATACTTTTTAACAGTTTGATATGTGTTATATGATATAAATGCTGCTTTATCACTCCCTTTATATTTGTGACATTGTTTTAGTTTATTAGTTTTGTTACATTTCGTCATTTAATAAATGACATGAAAATGGAAATTTGTATATTCTTTACTCCCAACAAAAACAAGCGGAGTTGCTGCGGCTTAACCCACACACGAATCATGGCAGGGGGTCATTTTCACCGACATACATTTTAGTCCTTTATTTATCAGGCATATCTTGCTGGCATATAAATACTCATACTGAAAATTCGACAAATACATTATACTGGACAGACACACGTGTGTTTTCTCCTTGTAAAATGCATTGCAACTTTTAAAGATATAATATTATGTCAGTCCTTGATATTTAATGTCGTTAAATAGAACGAGGTATGACATAAATATGATAAGAGTAATCACGAAGCAATCTATATATAACTGTCATAGAAATTGAAAAATGTCAAATCTTCTAGGATTATGTCTTGTTTTAGTTGGTGTTTTTCTTGGTAAGTAAACTATGTTTGAGATACAATTATCAGAAAGGAAGGGTAGTGATCCCATTAACCGGCTTAACTTGATCATGACCTGGATTTCCAACGTCATTGCATCCCATTTTGGTGCTTAGTGAGTTAAGGAGAAAGATTCATGTTCGTTTTGTTGATATTAGTGTAATCGTTTACTATCACTGTTTAAACTTCCTTTTCATAAATTCTCCTAACCCAAATATACAATCCGCCATTAAATATACTTTATAATGTATGTTGTTTTTTTAGGAAAATATTGAGCCGTTGAACTATTTTTAATCTACCGATAATAAAGATTTAAAATGATACATACTAAAATCTTCATTCCGAGACGTTATAACATGATAAATGGCTTCCAATTCGTCATGCAAATCTACATAGATTAGTCAATCCATGTTTTCTAGTGGAGTTCGTGTTTCTCTATTTTTAGTTTTCAATGTGGTGTTTGGTCGAACGTTGTTTATCTTCTTGTCCTCTTTCTATTGACCTCTGTATTGTCGGACCTTCTTTCGAAATACGGTTTTTGAATTTTCCCTTTGGTATCCTCATACTGTCTCACACAATAATCGATAATTGTTCACCACCATTGTTTGAATATCTGACAATGGCATCGGTAATTGTACACCACTCAAATTTCAGTGCACAGATATACCTTAATCATCTGCATATTATGATGACATTACAGTGTAAGAATGTTGAACGTTGTGGGTAGTATTTCCGGTCACGTGTTTGTTTTATTTGTTCGAATTTCAGAAATTGGTACTTGACATTTATCAAGAAATTTGTAAGTGGGTTAGTGATTGTTGCTGAACGCCAAATCAGCAGTTTTTCTGCTATATCATGGCGAAAACAAGTTAGTTTTAAATGTGATGATGATGATGATGAGATCCGCTTTGTACTAGACTTAGTTAGATTTTTATAGTGCTGGCTCACTGAAACAACACTCCGCGGATGGACGTGTCGCCCCAATCGGACTCATTATCCTGATTCCGAGCCAACCAGTCTTTGCTCTTTCTCCTTAATGCTGCCTGTTTTGCGGAGAAGCAACCAATACTAATTCCATTGTCTTTGGTTTGACCCGATCGGGGTTCGAATCCCCGAGCTAACGCACTTCCGGAAATTTGTACCATAATGAACTTTTAAATAATAAAATGCTGAACTGCATGAAAACAGTGTAAGAAGTCAAGTGAAACATTTAAAATAAAAAAAAAACAAACAAACAAACAACCAAACAAACAAACAAACACAGCAAAGCAACGCAAATAAAAAAAATTATAATAATTGCGTTACCATAGTTACGTTATTTCCTTTCTTTTTCTTGCCACTATTGATTCTGTAAGTTTGAATTCCCAATACGATTTTTATATATGGAGTTAATTCACAAACACAAACTAACAGGAGTAATTTATTTCTGGTGCTTTCACCCTGATCAGTAAGAATAAGAATTATTATACCTTTCAAGGGTGAAGAGTCAAAGTCATGGGAATATGCTGATACAAACATGGGGAATTGTGTGTATATGTAAATCTTGCTGAATTTCAAAAGAAAATCGGACAATTGTGCAATTGTGATACTTTGTCACAGAAATAAATCGTTAATAATGAAATTAATTTGCATTACAGACTGTATATTAATTTTTACCTAGTTAATATGCGTATACGATTCAGGTACTGTATATGGAGCATGTCCAAATGGTTGGCACCAGTTTCAAAATTCCTGTTTTTTACTCAAGCACAATAAACTAAATTGGGATGCTGCACAGGTATGCATGTTTATATTTACTAAAGCAAAATATTCGCAAATTTTACGGTCGCCATCATGACTTAGTTAACCGTTACGGAATATCCGTGTCAAAGGTCAGTTCGGATATGTTCGTTTGTCATCATAATTCATTCCGTCCTCCTGAGTTCGACTCCGGTTCACTTCATTTTGTCAAATTGTGTGTCTTCACGTTTATTTATTTATTTACGATGTCCGCGCTAAAACGATGTTCGGTCCGTCTTCACTACCATTTGTTCTATACAGGGTTCATGTTTGAATTATGTTGTTTGTATGTATGCATGAATACTTGGGTATAACACGATTTCTCCCATTATTACGGCGTTTTAACCCCGCTGAACCTATGGTGGGAAAATCTGTAATCCTCTAGAGGATTAAAATGTCTCGTGCCTTTCCCCGCATTTTACTCGTTTGACTCGTTTGACGGTTTTTAAAATAAAGTTCGTGTTAAATAATGGGAGAAACAAATTCTCCTTCAGTTGCCCATGTGGGTTACGATATTTCTCCACTCTCGAGATTTAAATTTAAAATTTTAACCACTCGCCTGACGGCTTGTGGTTAAAATTGTTATTCTGATTACGTCTTTAGCATCTGAAAACTTTTCTAGCATACAGTTCTCTTTTTGATATAAAGTTTGTGTTGCTAGAGAGTTATCTCATAAATAATTGTGTTACTCGATCTTTAGTTCTATGTGTATGTTTTATAAATCGTTTTGTCCTTTTGTACTTTTTCTTGCCACTAGTAGAGCAGGAAATGCTTACCCTTCCGGAGCTCCTGAGTTCACCCCCGGTTTTTAGTGGAGTTCGTGATACTCGATATTTAGTTTTATGTGTGTATTTTGTAGATTGTTGTTCGTTCCTTTGTCCTTCTTCTTTTGGCCATTGTATTGTCTGTCCTTCTTCCATTTACGGATTCTGATTACCCCTTTGGTATCTTCAAACTCTTCCTGTCCTTTTGTCCTTCTTCTTTTGGCCATTGTATTGTCTGTCCTTCTTCCGTTTACGGATTCTGATTACCCCTTTGGTATCTTCAAACTCTTCCTGTCCTTTTGTCCTTCTTCTTTTGGCCATTGTGTTGTCTGTCCTTCTTCCATTTACAGATTCTGATTACCCCTTTGGTATCTTCAAACTCTTCCTGTCCTTTTGTCCTTCTTCTTTTGGCCATTGCATTGTCTGTCCTTCTTCCATTTACGGATTCTGATTACCACTTTGGTATCTTCAAACTCTTCCTGTCCTTTTGTCCTTCTTCATTTGACCATTGTATTGTCTGTCCTTCTTCAATTTACGGATTCTGATTATCACTTTGGTATCTTCAAATTCTTCCTGTCCTTTTGTCCTTTTTCTCTTGGCCATTGTGTTGTCTGTCCTTCTTCCATTTACGGATTCTGATTACCACTTTGGTATCTTCAAACTCTTCTTGATAGATATAGTAAAAATAACAAAAGACCATATATCTAGAAGTGTTTTTTTTTCTTTCTGTCCATTGCAGAAACAATGCCATTCGATGAAAGCAAGACTCGCCGAGGTACAGACAAAGGCAAAAGTGGACTATCTACGAAATCTTCTATCAAAATTGACTGGAGGTAATCATTACGTAGGACAAAATGACAAAAGTAAACAAGAAATAGATATCGTTTTACAAACATCATCAACAGCATCTGTTGTGTAATGGTTTGTGTGTCACCATTGAGTGCGTTATATCGTGGGTTCGTGCCTCGGTCGCGTCGAAGCAATGGCAATGAAATTGAAACATGTTGCCTCTCCGCACGCAATATAAAGGAGTACAGGCAAAGACCAGTTGGCTCGGAATCAAGATAATATGTCTGGGTGAAGCGATATGTCTATGAAACTTGCAATCTGCTGTTTTAGTGAACTAGCACTTTTGAAATACAGCTAAGCGTTTTCGTCTAGTACAATACGGATATCATCATCTCATTGAAATCAAATTTGTTCTCGCCATAAGATAGCTGCAAATTTGCTAAGCGAACGGTGGTCGTGAAGCCTTCTAATGCTAATGAGAATTATAAGAATGGTTTCCAGTAAATAATGTTGTCACTGATTGAACAACAGACGATCGGCATCAGATTCCCTGTCATTATTTTAGGGGCTCTGCATCTGATACATGTAGTATTGAATGTGGAATATGATACTAGTATCTAGAATGTGATACCAAAATAATAAAAACGTTGATATCTAATTTAGCGCACACGACGCGTTCTTCGAATAAACTGGTGCCCGTCGTGGCCATCATCGTATGGAAGTTTGATTTACAACTACCTTTGCAATCAGGCTGATGTTGTGAGTTCGAATCTCGATCAGGGAAAGGTGTACAACATTATGCGGTAAAGTTTGTCAGTGACTTGCGACAGGTCGATGGTTTACTCCGGGTCCTCCGGTTTCCTCCACCAATAAAACTGACCGCCGTGATATAACTGAAATATTGCTGAAAGTGGCGTTAAACACCATCAAACAAACAATGGAATAACCTGCTTATTGTATTTATTCAAGAGTGAATTTGCCTTATACAAAATGCAAATCATTTTTATATCCATTTTTTTCTCTTAAGACTGGTGGATAGGTGGGAAAGACGATGTTGTGGAAGGTCATTGGCAATGGGCTTCCGGTGAACTGTTTGATTATACTGACTGGTACCCTCACGAACCAAATAACGACAACAACCAAGACTGTCTACAAATGTATAAAAAGGACCAGTACCACTGGGACGATGATAGATGTGTTGTTCCTAAGTATTATATTTGCGAAATGATGTAAGTAGGAAGAACAGTTTGAAGATACCAAAGGGGTAATCAGAATCCGTGTATCGAAGAACAGACAACACAATGGTCAAACGAAAAAGTACAAAGGGACAAACAACGATCTACAAAACATACACATAGAACTAAAGATCGAGTAACACGAACCCCACTAAGAACCGGTGTGAACTCGTGTGCTCCGGAAAGGTAAGCAGTTCCTGCTCCACTAGTGACACACGTCGTGTTAATCTAGTTACAAACCAGGTAATGCGTCGTGAATGAGGAAAGGACCGTGGTCATATGTGACACAGATATTCCAGAGATTCTGCTTTATTTGTTGTAATCACGTCCTATCATCATCCTTTACTAATCTGGGGATTAATAACAAGAGTAACATGTCAAATTCCACTAGTGGAGCAGTAACTGATTACCATTCCGGAGAACCTGAGTTCGCCTCCGGTTTTTAGTAGGGTTCGTGTGGCTCAATAATTAGTATAGTGTTTTGCAGGCCATTGTTTGCCTTTGTGTCATTTTTCTTTTGACCATTGTCCGTTTACGGCTTCTTTTGGTTTGTTCATACTTTCCATGATCTAGATTTTCATCAGCGTCTGTCGATATAAATTCAGTGTTTTTAAGATTGAGATTCGATAGAGGATTGGTTCGTATTTGTTACGTTTGTTTAGTTATGATTGGTCTCCAAAGAAGCAGACAATGCGTACCTTTCTGCAGCCCCTGAATTCATTCCATTCATGTTGTTATATTTCGTGATCTAGTTTTAGTGAATTGTGTTTTTGTCCATGTCGTTTTTTTTAATTTTCCCCTATGATTTTGTCATTTGCCGTTGATTTATAGCTTTTGGTCACGTCTTAGTACCTTATGACTTTATTTGTCAACCGTTTCTTTTCCACTTTTTTGTCAATACAAAGCATTAAAATTCGTTTCTACTTTTAGGGAGGATGGATCCAGTCTAGTCGTAGGATGATCAGTAATTTATAGTTTGAGTAGACAAAGTAAATAAATCAATAATTCGTCTTCTATTAATAGTTGATTGTTAATATACAAATATACTTATAATAATATGCTGTTATCTACTTGGGAGTGAGTCTGAACTGAACATAGAAAACATCTCAGGTGTACAACCATTATTTGCTTTCCTCAAGAAGAGTTTGAAGATACCAAAGGGGTAATCAGAATCCGTAAATCGAAGGACAGACTGCAGAATGGCCAGAAGAAGGACAAAATCTACAACATCTACAAAACATTACACATAAAACTAAAGATCGAGTAACAGGAACCCTATTAAATAAAGGGGGAACTCAGGTGCTCCGGAAGGGCTAGCAGTTCATGCTCCACTAGTGTCACCCGTCGTGTTACTCTAGTTTCATACTGTTTCAATAAGATATTGCGGAAATGGGGTAATCAAAAGTCGTAAATCGAAGAAGAACAGAACACACAAGTGATGAATCGAACAGGACAAATAGACAAACGATGGTCCGGAAAACACGGAACATTAACGGTTATGGAAGATTGAGAAAAGGAAAATCACAACTGGGGTGAGCTTCGATGCTTTGGAATGGCAAGCAGTTCTTTCTCGACTAGTGACACCCGTTGTGTAATTCTTTTAAAAATGTGATTCCAATATCTTACTAACCCTGGGTAAGGCTTCTGTTATAAAACAGGAAACCTTATAATAATTTGTTTGCTTACCTAGGCATCTGATTGATAATATGCTTTGTTAACAGGAGTGTTCAAAAATAAATTATTATTTAAAATAATTGTTTAATCTGGTTCCACTATGCAAGGCTACACTCTATCACAAAAATATACAATAGTTTACAGTTTTTCCACCTTAGAGATTCAATACATTTGTACATAAAATTTAAACTTATTCTAATATGTAATGATCAATTCTCTCATTTGATAAGTATACAGAGGCCTTTAGAAACGTAGATGTCTATAATTTAGTCCTCACAATGGGTTTTTTAATAACCTTCTTTTGGTACGTTAGTAGGTTAGTTTTGCCCGATGATCGTGTCATTTT
>MJUT01015982.1:117555-147192 GCA_002080005.1 Gigantidas platifrons | reverse complement strand
TCCCTTTGTTCTTTTTTTTGGCCATTGTTTTTCTGTTCTTCTTCGAATTACAGTTTCTGATTACAACTTTGGTATTTATGGGGTTAGGGTTATGGTGTTTAATGCCACTTTCAACAATATTTCAGCTATATCACTGTGGTCAGTTTTATTGGTGGAGAAAACAGTAGTACCCAGAGAAAACGACTGACCTGTCGCAAGTCACTGACAAACTTTATAACATCATGTGGTATCTTCAAACTTCTGATTTTTGGTAATATACATTTTAAATCAATGTGATAGTAGAACGCTAAAATCTGGAAGGATCTACAGGTTCCCTGTATATCTGCATCCCTTGCGGTGAGAGACAATAAAACTACCATGCTGATCATCATCTTGAGTTCATCCCCCGTTTTCAGTGATGTTCGTGTTACTCAATCTTTAGTTTTATGAGTAATGTTTTGTAGATCGTTTGTGCTTTTGTACTTTTTCTTTTGGCCATTGTATTGTCTGTCATTCTTAGATTTATGGATTCTGATTACACCTTTGGTATCTTCAAACTCTTCTTGGTATAGAATAATAAACAACATGGATAATTTCTAAATTTAATTTCACTTATTTTTTAATAAATACATTTTTTGCATATACAAAAACAAAATGTTCAGTATAAATATATTGTAATATCACATATTTGGAACATAAATTGTCATTAACAAACAATTAAAATGCAAATTTCCATTCTAAAATCCAAATATTTCTTTTATGTAAGTTAATTTCCTTTATTTAGCATTTATTACACATTTTTTTCTCATGTAAACTCCATAGTCCCAATCTTGGTATTTTCCACATATGAATAAGGAGCAAGGTACAGTTTTAGACATAAATACTGGGTCACTGTTTACATTTAGGACCAGATCCTAACTGTGCAGTCACTGCCACCAGATATTAAGTATTCACCATTGGGGTCAAAGGACAAACATTGTACTGCATCTTCATGACCAACTAAAGATATCACCTGAAGAAAAAAAAATGTATATGATTCAAATCTTTGGCAATTAAACATTAGGGTATTGGTGTTTAATGGCACTTTCAACAATATTTCAGTTATATCGTGGCGGTCAGTTTTATTGGTGCAGGAAACTGAAGTACCTGGAGAAAACCACCGACCTGCCACAAGTCATGGACAAACTTTATCACATAATATTGTATCAAGAACACCTCGCGTGAGCGGAATTCAAAGTGACAACATTAGTGGTGATAGGCACTGATTGCATAGGTAGTTGTATATCCAACTACCATATGATAGGCACTGATTGCATAGGTAGTTGAATATCCAACTACATGTACCATATGATAGGTACTGATTACATGACCATGATGACCTCCTTCTGACAATTAATACTGTGCAAATATTAGAAGAGTATGTAGAAAGTGAGGTTATAAGAACAAAATCTAAACTTGCATTGCTTCCTGTTATAGCAAGCATCGCAAGATGCGACCTAAACAGCAATATGTGTGTAAGGAGATGAATCAATATAATTATGATCAATACCAACCAGAAATGGATTCTAAGTTTCGGCATAGAATGGACATACAGAGTGAAGTACAAGTGGAAATAGCCTTTTAATTTGAATAAAAAATAACTATCCAGTTTAAAAATAACAAAAAAGAATTAGAAAGGAAACCGTACAGCTTCTTTACATGAAACGATTAATTTATTTAAAAAATGGACAATCGTAGTTTCAGAAACTGATATATCTGATAACCACAAAGTACAACAACGAGCAACAACGGACTTATAACACTTTCCCGGCGGGAAGTAGATGTGATGCTCGCCTGTAGGCTGTGCCTAATCCATATTATCTTCATATATTTGTTAGTTCCACACAAATAAAATATTATTAACATTTTTTTTTTCAATTTTGGCAATACACTAACATCTAACAACATCTTGTTTGAGGTCATGTCAGGGTTCATATTTTGAACAGACCAATCAGTGAAAAGCTTACTTTTTAAAAATAAATGAGTACATGCAAAGAAAGAGATGTGGTCCAATTGGTCAATATTTTAAAAATGTTTTCCATATAATCAAAGATGAGTGAAAAGTTAACTGACATGATCCTAACCAGGATGTTGTTTTAGATGTTACTATCAGCAAAGAAAAAAAAAGCAAAAATAAGAGATACAATAAACATTCAATATTAATTAGATTGATGTAAATAAAATGTTTGCTTGGTTGGTTTTATGGCATTTAATGCCACCTCCAACAATATTTCAGTAATATCATGGTGATCAGTTTTATTGGTGGAGGAAACCAAAGTACCGAAGAAAACCACAGATCTGTCGCAAGTCACTGATAAATAAAATAACCGTGTTGCTAATGTGCTATAATTTCTGCTACAGTTGATAAAAATCGGTGATTATATACACTCCATTAAAGGTGTGAAGTGTATTTAACAGCTAATTAGATTGATTCTACGGAATTTTCATTGATAAAGCGAAGAGCTTCAGGAAAAACGTAGTTATCTAATTTAGTGTGCATAACACTGTCACACTTTCCTGCGATGAAACCTTCATCATGTACACTCAGAGCCAAAAGATCGAAAATCCAAAATATAAAATTCTTTGAGAGCAAGAAAACCAAAAGGGTTTAAACATGATAGTCAAAATTGTCAAAGGTCAGCTATGCCTGAGGGAGTTGAAGATTATTTTCTCCCATTATTACGGCGTTTTAACCCTGCTGAACCAGTGGTGGAAAAATCTGTAATCCTATAGAGGATTAAAATGTCTCGTGCCTTTCCCAGCATTAATTTCAAATGCATTAATTTCAAATTTTGTAACAAAGTTTGAGTTAAATAATGGGGGAAACAAATTCTCCTTCAGTTGCCCATGTGGGTTACGATATTTCTCCACTCTCGAGAGTTAAATTTAATATGTAAAACAGTGATAATGTTTTTTTTTTCTAAACTCAAGTTTATTTCTTCTTTAAATACAGATAAATTTAGATACTTTAGTATAAAGTGTGACTTTATTATACACATATAAATCTAATTATTTTACATTTTTATCATATATAAGAAATAACAAGGAATGGAAACAAACAAACAGAATATTAGGAATTCAAAAGTGTATCGGAAATTATTGAAATTGAATGGTGCTTGACATCAAAATAAGGAAATGTGTTATAGACCTGCCTTGTACCACTATTGTCAAGCAGTGGTTCAAATGAATGAATGGTTTCCGAGCAGGTTATATCATACTTTATCACATCAGAAACTATTATTATTTACCCATAGACCACTCCCCCATAATGTGAGTCCCTAAAGTGTTGAATTGTTTTTTAGGAGTTCCTTGATATACACAATATTAGTGCATTTTCCTAAAATATAAAGCTTATGTGCTTGAAGCTTAAAAATGGGATAAAACTGAGGTTCATCTATCCTTTTCCCAGTTTTGTGCCAAATACACAGAAACTTTATATTTTAAGATACTGCTTTAATTTTGTGTTTATCCTGCAGAAAAATCACATTAATCCATTGATGTTTATATTTTGAATTAAATAATAAGATTTTATAATCATCCCTTGATTGCCTCTTTTGATATTTTCTGTTAACAGGAAGTGAACTGGATTTACAATTAGGTTCCTAAAGCTAAAACAGGTAACATGTGACAGGGGTACCAGAAAAAGCTATATTTCGGTCAGTGACTATATAACAAAAATTTATCCAGTCAATGCAATTTGCTTGCTAAAATAGAACAAGTGCAGGATAAAAGTAAATATATGAGGTACATATTACTGATGTCAAACAAGACAGAATTCCCATTCTATAAATAACACAAAATTTCTACTGGTACTTACTTTTCCAGTTGCCACTTCGTACATCTTAATAGTGCTGTCATTACTGGCTACTGCTACTACTGTTCCTAAAATAAATAGAAAGATGATGTAAGAAAAAAAACAATTCTTTGTCTGACATGTTACTTTTCTTTGCTGTTTTATTTCTTACGTTTTTAAATAATACATTCAAATCTAATGATATACTTTTACCAAATTATATATTTTTTGTTTCATCCACACAACGATACAGCTGAAATACTGCTACTGACATCAAACACCAATCAATCGATTAACTTTGTTTCATAAAATTATATGGAGGTTTTATGAAATTATTCATGCTTAAAAAAACTTAATATTTGGGTCAGTTTTGTTAACACTGTCACCTCTGACATCATTGCAAACGGTGTCTTTCCTTCAGCGACTTTCATCGTATGTGAGAAAAAAACCATTTCTGAACCGAAAACAATATTTTTTTCTGTTTAAAAAGATATGACTATATGATTCATTAAAATATTAACCCAAGGTCGTAAAATAGCAGAAAACAATATATGCATGAAAACGCCTTATCTTGATCATACTGAAATAAAGTCTAGTATAGACAAGACTTATAAAGTATATATCGGAACTCTTTCTGTGAGTGAGTGATTGTTGTTTAACGCCAATTCAGAAATTTTTTAGCTATATCATGGCGAGAACAAGTTAATCTTCAATGAGATGATGATGAGATCCGCTGTGTACTAGACAAACACGCTGATTTGGATTTTTATAGTGCAAGCTCACTGAAACAACAGTCTGCGGATAGACATGTCGCTCCACTTGGACACATTATTCTGATTCCGAACCAACCAATCTTTGCTCTTTCTCCTTAATGCTGCATGCTTAGCCGAGAAGCAACAAATACCAATTTAATAGTCTTTGGTTTGAACCGACAGGGGCTCGAACCCACGATCTACCGCACTCGAGGCGAGCATGCTAACCCTTACGCCACCGATGAAGTTCTCTTTTTGTGTACTTTCACGATACTTGCCTTTAATAAATATATTTGTTTAATGACTTAATCCAAATCCATAATCCCTACCAATCAAATAATGTTTATCTATTCTATATAGATTCTCCTTCAGTTGCCCGTGGGTTACGATATTTCTCCACTCAAGAGAGTTAAATTTAAAATTTTAACCACAAGCCGTCAGGCGAGTGGTTAAAATTTTAAATTTAACTCTCGAGAGTGGAGAAATATCGTAACCTACATGGGCAACTGAAGGAGAATTTGTTTCTCCCATTATTTAACACGAACTTTATTTCAAAATTTGAAATTAATGCGTTTGAACTTAATGCGGAGAAAGGCACAAGACATTTTAATCCTCTAGAGGATTACAGATCATTTTTCCATCACTGGGTCAGCTGGGTTAAAACGCCGTAATAATGGGAGAAATTGTTAACCGCATGCGTCTGCTTTTAATTCAGTGGTTCAGCAGTTTGAGTACTTCAGAGTGTTGTATTTGATCGTACTATTTTTCACATTTGTAGGCTCAAGGATAATACCATTAAACATTAAGTGACCACCTCTATGAAACAATAACTTTTGTATTTATCAACCACCTGTGTGATGTGACCTTTAGTTTTAATTTCCTTTCACAGTGCATTCCATATTACCGTAATTAAACAAGTATTTATCAACCACCTGTGTGATGTGACCTTCACTTTTAATTCCCTTCACAGTGTATTCCATATTAAACATGTATTTATCAACCACCTGTGTGATGAGACTTTCAGTTTTAATTTACTTTCACAGTGTATTCCATATTAATTAAACAAGTACATGTATTTATCAACCACCTGTGTGATGTGACCTTTAGTTTTAATTTCACTTCACAGTGTATTCCATATTAATTAAACAAGTATTTAGCAACCACCTGTGTGATGTGACCTCATGTCAATGTTCTCTTGAAAGGTCACCTAAGACAGGTTTGACTTCTTGAAAGGTCACCTAAGACAGGTTTGACTGTAGTGAAGATTAGACCAATGTACAAATACAGTAGATATAAGATGAACTGTGAGCTAATACTCACTTATGATACCCCCACAAACAGGAAGTAGGAATGTGATGGGTCCAAAAGTGCTTACCACGATATGGGGTACCTATATGAAGCTTGTGACCAGATATCACTTTTCTGCCATCAATAGTTGCTGAGAAAATTGCGACGATAAATATCTTGGGACGGACGGAAGGAAGGACAGATGGAAGGACAGAGGTAAAACAGTATACTTCTCCCCTCCGGTGGAGCGGGGGTATAACAAAATCTGTATTAAGCAGCCAGGGGATTATCATATTTATAGTGACCTCATAAGACAGGTGGCTGCTTAATATGGTTATTTTGCACTTACATCATATTATTTGTAACCACTGAGACTTTGAAATATTGACCTCTTATTAAAGGTTATTGCATAATGGAGGTGGCCACATGGGCAGGATTGACTGTACTTAAAGCTTCTTAAAGCAAAAACTTACCTGGAGGGTCAAAAGCTAATCTGTTACTTGGGTGTGGTCCTACATCCAAACTGATCATTGGTGCATTGGCTCTGACATCCCACATCTTAACGACTCCATATGAATCACAAGAACCTACTGTATCACCCTAAAATAGATAAAATTAGGAAACGGATTAATATAAGCATTACGCTTGCTTCTGAATCCTATATTATTTATTGTGATATCCATGTATATTTTAATTAAGAAATAATTCATGGAAGCCAGAGTGTGTATACAGTTTTAACATGGGTAACATTGTTTTCGTAAATTTTTTATCCCGAGCGATAGCGAGTGATAAAATGCAACGAAAATAATGTTACACATGTTAAAACATGATACAAACTCTGGCTTCCATGAATTATTTCGATTCTAGTAGGAAAAATCTAACTTATTTTTTGAAGTGGAAGTCAGTAATGGAAATGCATTTCATAACAAAATTCACTAACCTTCATGTTTACAGTTGTTTTTCTTTTATGTATAAATAGACTGTGATGCTATGAAGTTACCGATATTTTCCAATTTAATGACATTTTGAAATTAGCAGCTTAAACCAATAAAATGCTCACAAAATCGTAAAATAAATCGGTAACTATGTGTTTTAATGTCATCAGCATTCCTTGTAAACGACTTCACCAGAAGATATTAAATTTCAAAAGTCAAAATCCATTGATGGTTGTTTTAAGTATTTATTCCAGAAAAATATAGGTAAAAACAATACGTGCATTTTTATGTTTGTTATGCACCACAGTGCTGTATGAATACATAAATTCACTAGGGAATGATGTTTGTAATTTGTTCGTCAATATGCATGAGCGAATTAAAATATATCGTGAGTTTTATCATTGCATTATTTATATAGCCAATGAAGGACGTCATGTTAGAATCATCAATAAAATATGCTTAAATTAAAATAAATGGTATATGGTCTTTAACGGCACTTTCAACAATAATTCAGTTATATCATGGCAGTCAGTTTTATTGTTGGGGGAAACCGGAGTGCCCTAAGAAAACCATCCACCTGCCACAAGACACTGACAAACTTTATCACATAAAGTTGTATCAAGTACATCTCGCCATGAGTGGGATTCAAACTCACAACTTTAATGGTGTTAGGCACTGATTGCACAGGTAGTTGTAAATCCAACTACCATACGATCATGACCCCTCTGGTTTGTTGGTATTTTGATGATCATTTGGTATTATTTTATATTCATATTAAGCACAACTCTTTTTCAATATTTTTAATTTAACATCTCAATTAGATTGATTGATTGATTGATGTTTAATGTCCAGATGTTTACCATGATATTACTATAGTCCTTACTTACCCTAAGGTTAAAGGTCGCAAAGTTGACAGAATGCATATGTCCGTAGAATGTCTGTGCGCACAATCCCTGTTAAATAAATAAAAAACAAATTACCAATTGCAATTTCTTTTTTTACATATATGCAATGTCAAAAAAGTGTACAACAAAACCAAGAAAGTAAAATTAAAAGTTCAATAAAATTACACTTATTGCACTTTTAACAGACCATTTGCACATTTCTGACTTTGATTCTAAATTTTTGTAAGTCAATGTTTTACAAGAGTTATTTCCCTTTAATGCAAAAACAATGTCTCCTTTCATGCATAGTCCAATGAAAATAACATATATATTTTTCCCATAATCTGGAAAAATAAATTATGTTGTAACAATTTTTCTATTTGCTATAAAATTATCCTCTGATGAAGGTTCATATATCTACAAATTATGAGAATTATACTAAAATTTGCTGTCCTTTCTATTGCTCTTGCTAGATTATGTACCATTTTGTCAGTCATAAAGGAAATAACTCGAATATAAAGGTCATTTGGAGGAGTAATTTGTATTAATGTCGTTGGTTTTATTGTCAGCTATAACTGTCAAATTTGTAATTTTCGACATCACGTAACATTTTAGTAAAATATACAATCTTGAAAGTTTACATGCAGAAAAAAACCTGTATTTTTTTTACTTCCTCATTCTATAATTTTCGATTGAAATAGTAAGAAAAAGCTTGTAGATATTAATTCAGTGTATACAATGCATTTCAGGATAACATTTATATACAGTCAAACCTGTATTAAGAGGTCACCTTTGTGACAAAGAGAAAGTAGCCTTATAAGACATGTGATTTCTTAAAAGAGGTCCAATTCATATGAAATTTTCTATCACAGGACAAGAAAAAGGTGACCTTTGAATACAGGTGACTACTTAATAGAGGTGGTCACATGGGCAGGTTTGATTGTAATTCATTCTCGACTCCGTTAAATCAAACTTACAGTCCTGGCATCCCATAAAGATATAGTCTTATCAGCAGAACAGGTCAGTAGTGTATTAGAATAAGGAAGGAACTCTATACTGTTGACAGAGTCTGTGTGTCCTCTCAATGTGTAACGACAACGTAAACTGTTCAGATCCCATACTTTGGCAGTCATGTCCATTGAAGAAGAAGCCAGGAAGTCACCGCAAGAGTGCCAAGTACAGCCCCAGACTGAAAACAAATAAATATTGATATACAGTCGAAACTTGTTGTAGTGAAGTTGAAGGAACAATTATTTTACTTCGAAGTAACCGAGTATTCAAGTTATTCGGAACAAATTACGGATAAAATTTAACTTTGAGCTATACAAGAAAATAACTGATCCATGTTCGAGATAACAAGATTTAACTGTATAGTTGTATGTTATGGGGGATCAGTTTTGCTGCTGTTTTTACAATTTTTCTCTTGGACTAAGGAACTGCTGCAACACTGTCGTATCATATATGTTTGTTTTTTATTTTATTGTCCTTCTATTTCAAGCAAATGAAAAATGTCTTTGCTAGAAATATAAAAATCTTAATATTTTTTTAGGCTTTATATGGAATTTTAGAATTGAAATTTAACCATAGATGGGGATTGGGAAAACCATGAAAATTGATAATTAACCAATACAAATTAATTCACAGTATACAGTAAATGATGTAAGCCTACCAGCATGTGTGTGATCTGTAAATGTATGTACACATTCAGCTTTGGAAAAGTCCCATACTTTAACTGTCGTATCACCACTTGATGTAGCAAGCTTAGATCCCCTGAAATAAAACATTCAATTGATTTAGATGACAAGATTATGTGATTAACATAAGTATGTGAATGTTTATATTTTTCTAGTAAAATAATGCCCCATATAAGAGAAATATTGTTGAAAGAGGCATTAAACATGCAAAGCAGTTCAGTAACACTTTCATAGTCATGCAATCATAATTTTTATCGAGTAGTACATAAGGTCACTCACGTGCGACTCGTAATGGTATTTCTTCAGATCTTCCATGCCGTGACATATCAGTAAAGGGGAGCAAGTAAGAGATCTGATAAATAATTAGCTTTTAACTTGACAGCGATAACACAGGTGACAAAGTGTATAAACTAGCAAGTTTACATTTCAGTAAATATCATTGTAAACAAACAAGACAACAGACTGACTGTGTGTGTTAATTTTGGTAGAACTGGGAAGAAAATATTAATATTTTTTTTATATATTTCTTATAACTGTCTACACATGTTGTAGTACTTAAGAACCTTATCTGTGCTCGCTTTACGTGTGATAGTTCAAGTGTTTCAGCCTGGTCGGGTCAAACCAAAGACCATAAAACGTGTATTTGTTCCTTCTCCGCTAATCACAAAGCATCATTAAGAAGTCATAGCAATGACGGGTAGGCTCGGAGTCAGGATAAAATGTCAGAGTGGAGCAATTCGTCAACCCACAGACTGTTATTTCAGAGGGTTCGCACTACAAAAATCAAACTTGAGCATGTTGATCTAGTACAAAGCAGAAATCATTATCATCTCATTAAAATACATGTATAACATTTCCAGACTCGGCTGAAAATTAGATCACTTGGTGTTAAACACCAATGACATCATCACTCACTATATTAATACTTACGATGGATGGAAGTCACAACCAGAGACCCAGTCGGTATGGCCTTCCCCCGTCATGATGATTTCACCGCTGGGGACAGACCACATCTTCCAATGGTGATCATCACTTGTTGTGGCCAATATAGGTTTACGAGGATGTAGCCTTACGCTGAAAAAAAAAATGAATGAAGTACAAATGAGCTGAAGTTTAAATACAGGTATGTCAGTTGGAACAATTGTTATCAATAAAAAAAAGTCATAATATAGTCATAACATAAGTGTGCTATACAGAATTTTCTTATACATGTCATGATGAGTCATCAGATTTAAATTCAGGGTTAGGGTTATGGTGTTTAATGCCAATTTAACAATATTTCAGTTATATCATGGTGGCTAGTTTTATTTGTGGAGGAAACAGGAGTACTCAGAGAAAACCACAGACATGTCAATGAAGAATTCCAATCATGGTTAGGGTGTACTCTATACAACATTATGTGATAAAGTTTGTCAGTGACTTATGGCAGGTCAGTGGTTTTCTCCGGGCACTCCGGTTTTCTCCACCAATAAAACTGACTGCCATGATATAACTGAAATATTGAAAGTGGTGTTAAACACCATAACCCTAAACCCTTTTCTGATATGTCATGGCATGAGTGAAACGTCTGATTTTAAAGCAACTTTATAACAAATCTCATAAATATACTGTAATTTTCCACTTACCAACTAATAGGGTGTGAATGAGCCTGGAATGTATTGGACAATCTAAAACCACCTGTCCTTGATAGATGACTACTGGTTCCTTTACTGATGGACAATTGTGGGTTAATTCCAGTATCAATTGGAAAATCTGTATCCTGAAAATGATCAACATTTTTTTAAATTTTGGATTAAAATCAGTTATTATAATATGCTATGTTCCTCCTAACAACAAACATAACCTGCCAAAATATAGCTGAAGTACTGCTAAAGTTGGTATTAAAAACCAACCAATCAATCAATCAAGCAAACAGAAACCAATTAGATGAACTCATGATAAGCCAATGAAAACACCACTTGCAAAATAATAACAACATAGCGGAACCTGTGCAATCCGACACCTGAGTTTTCCGACATCCTGTGACATCCGACAAAAATTTAAGGTCCCAAAGTAATTATGTTAAGTAAAATAAAACCTGAGTATTCCAACATCCTGCATAATCCGACACATTTCCCTGGTCCCTTGGTGTGTCGGATTAGACAGGTTCCACTGTACTAAATTTATTGTAATAGGAAATCTTAAAAAGTTTATCAGATATCTTACAAGTCTAATAAAATATCTTGATTGTGGAATAAATAGTAAAACGGCTTGCCATACATCCTTCTGTGTTAACTTTATAAACAAAAATATATTTGGTCTAACTCTAGTGTCTCAGATTTAACAAACTTGCACCTTTCACGGTGTTTTACTTTTTCTCATCCTTTTCTATTGTGTCAATGTTTGTTTACTTAAAGTAAATAACAGAGTGCTCTCCCTTATTAGTAACTAACGTAAATAAAACAAATTACTTCCCATTGATCTTTTCCACCTAAATTAATGGACTACTTTATCCATGAGATGAGAAAATATTATCTTATAGGATATAGAACTACAATATGGACCACTATCAATATTTTTAATTAAAACATATTTTTTTAACATAATATATCATTACTTTTTAGAAACTTAAGAGAAATTAAATAAAAATATAGAAAAATTACTCTTTGACAATGTTGAAATTACCGGTAGTATAAATGAAAATTCAAAGACCTTTAACAAAGTATATATTAGACAAACAAAAAGATTTTAAGCAGTAGTATGTCATCTGGTCTACATTAACATAAACTCATTCTCCATGTTTCACTATATTGTGTTAAAATATTTTTTCCATTATGACGTCGTTGAACCAGTGGTGGAAAAATCTGTAATCCTCTAAGAGGATTAAAATGTCTCGTGCCTTTCCCCGCATTTGACTCGTTTGACGGCTTTTGAAATAAAGTTTGTGTTAAATAATGGGAGAAACAAAATCTCCTTCAGTTGCCCATGTGGGTTACGATATTTCTCCACTCTCGAGATTTAAATTAAAAATTTTAACCACTCGCCTGACGGCTTGTGGTTAAAATTTTTAATTTAACTCTCTTGGGTGGAGAAATATCGTAACCCATGGGCAACTGAAGGAGAATCTATATATCTATATTTGTGTATGTGCTAGATTCATTATCATTATTCTATGTGTATTGTTTGTAGGGAGAGGACAGTCCATAAGTTGTATTAACTTTTTGTCCAATCTCATTGCTGTTTTATTTGCAAGAAAATCATATTAAATCTAAATTTATTACTTTTAGGTTTGGTTTGGTTTTGGTTTATGGTGTTTAACGCCACTTTCAACAATATTTCAGTTATATCGTGGCGGTCAGTTTTATTGGTGGTAGCGACCGGAGTACCCGGAGAAAACCACGGACCTGTGGCAAGTCACCAACAAACTTTATCACATAATGTTGTATCGAGTAAACATCGCCATGAATGGGGTTGAACTCACAACTTTAGTGGTGATAGGCACTGATTGCACAGGTAGTTGTAAATCCAACTACATACGATCATGACCATGATGAACACTCTATTACTTTTAAGAAAAATCAACAGAATGCTGTTGAATAACTTACATTTGGATGTCTTTTGAAGTCTGCTGGTTGATCTGCAACATCATAATAAGCTTCCCTTTCCATAGCTAAAGCCCTCTGGGTTGGGCCCCTTCCCTCACTGTCTATTTGGTACACACCCCTCCTTGTACTAGCAACTGGACCTAAATGATGACAAACAATATTAAGGTAACCAATTATAGTTTGGTTAAATGTCAGTTTTAAGGTGGTACCATACACTTCAGGTAAAATTTTATCTGCTCGCTTAATTTTCTTAATTTTTTGGCAGTGTGTTTGAATATATCCACTGTAATAAATATCAAAATTTTAATAAATTTCAACCAACAGACTCAGAGCTATAAATTCACTAGCCACATAGCAGCTTTTCTTTCTGTGGTTTTGATCACAGAGATGCTTGAAATCTGCATACAAACATCATATGATCAAAACGTTCAACTGATTTTAAAGAGTTATCTCCCTGTAGTGTATGGTACCCCCTTAAATGATATTTCAAATAATAACAAAAATGCCACAGTTCCAACATCCAATAGAAAAATCATATGAAGAGGCAAAATCGATATGCCTAACACAGAAATACATAAATGCTTACTTTCCTTGCTTGTGACAGGCACTTCAATAACCTGTGGCAGAGTTAAACTAATTTTATGGTTTATCAGATATGTTGTGTCTTCATATACATGCAACAATAACAATTTTTCATGAAAACTTCCGAGATTTGTAAAAAAAAAAAAAATGTAATCACAAAATTTCTACCACTGGACTGGTACAATTTGTTACCACAACATATATATAATAGTATTCTTATTGTCAATTCAAGAAATGAGCTATTAGTCCATCTCCTTTAAGAGCACGGGTGGCCTCATACAAGCCTATCACCAATACGGCATGGGTTCACGCCCGTCTTTGTAAATTTAAAAAAATCGAGAAAGCATCAGAGATGCAACAGCCGAGTTGCAAGTCAAAATCATTTGGTCTTGTGATCATAAATATATATAGTTTAGGGGTGGGGATCTCAACCATTAAAAAGTTCACTTCAGGTAGGGGGTGGGGTATGATCCCCCGGGGCCTGAGCTATAAGGCATTTAATTTGCCTAGTTACCCTGATCATAAATATATATGGTTTAGGGGTGGGGATCGCAATCATTAAAAGGTTCACTTCAGGTAGGGGGTGGGGTATGACCCTGGGGCCTTAGCTATAATGCATTTAATTTGCCTAGTCACCCTGATCATAAATATATATGGTTTAGGGGTGGGGATCTCAACCATTAAAAAGTTCACTTCAGGTAGGGGGTGGGGTATGACCCTGGGGCCTGAGCTATAATGCATTTAATTTGCCTAGTCACCCTAATCATAAATATATATGGTTTAGGGTGGGGATCTCGGTCACATTTTTAAAACAGATTCCCCAGCGGGGTGGGGCTGAGCCCCGGGGATAAAAAATGCTGAATGCACAACTTCACATTAGCATCTCCACCCATACCACATATTAAGTTTCTATCTTATGTGTAATTCTCAAAATATGTACTTTTTCTATAAAAAACCATGATTTTATAAGAAAAAAACAATAGATTAATCTGAATTTCGAACTCGCTCTACATAATAGTGTAATAATGCTTCCTACCAAAAATTATGTTGATCGGCCAAAAACTAAGAGCGCTATCGCGTTAACGAAGATATCCATACGCCCGCCCGCCCGCCTTTCGCCAAAGCATAAGCCGACTGCAACTTCGTTGCAACTCGGCTAAAAAGGGTGCACTCGACTCGCAGCTGCAAATGATAAAGTTTACCAGTTGCTTTCCCATGGTCGGTGGTTCCCTCCAGGTATGCCGACTTCTTCCACCACTAAAACTGGTCCCCATGATATAGCTGAAATATTGCTAAAAGTGGCATTAAAACACCAAAAATCAATCCATCATCTTTAAGGCATGATACTAACACAGAAAAATAACTTTGGAAAGCTCCCTAAAATTGTCATATTGATGGACAAAGCATGGTAGAAAATCTTTAAAAAATATATGGAATATATGATAATTTCAACATTTTGTCAAAGCTGACAATGAGAAAGATACTTTATGTTAGAAACTGTGGTTGGTGGAATGACAGAAGTACAAATAAATTATGCATATTAAAACGAAGAGTATGGTGTTTAATGCCACTTTAAATAATATTTCAGTTATATCGTGGCGGTCAATTCTATTGGTGGAGGAAAACACAGTACGCGGAGAAAACCACCGATCTACCTCAAGTCACCAAAAAACTTATCACATATTGTAGTGTTGGATCGAGTAAACCGAAGATAATTATTTCTCCTTTAATTGTACCAAGTACATGTACAAATATCTAAATTTTACATTAGATCATTTGCAGAATCCCAATTCGATTCTAAAATTATACATTTTTATACCTTTTTTCCACAAGTTATTTCCCTTACGACTTGCAAAGTGGTATCCAGTCTAGCAAGAGCAATGGAAAAGACAACAAACTTGAGAATAATTTTTTTTAATAATTGTGTAATTATTCAAACCTTGTAAAAAATCAGAGGATAATTATATAGCAAATAGAAAATATACAAGTTGTTACAACCTTATAATTTTGAACAGATAATGGAAAAAATGTTATGTTATTTGCATTGAACTTTACATGAAAGAGGACACTTGTCCACCTTAAAGGGAAATAACTCTTGTAAAACATATAATGTTAGAATCAATGTTGGAAGTGTGCAAATGGTCTATTACAGTGTTTTATTGGCAAATTGGACATTTTCCTTTTGATTTGTGCCGCTGATAAAGTTTGGATCACTGAACTGACCTTAATCCACGAAAATATTAGGTCAGTTCATAATTTGCATGCACTAGTTTATCGCTCAATCTGACGTAAAACACATTATGATGTCACTGATAAAAACAGTAACGTCTGTCTGACGGCCTCGACAGACATTATCACAAATATTCCAGTGTATCCTATCGGACTCGCTACGATATTAGTGATAATGTATATCTCGACCATCAAAATTGTCGTTATTCAATATTTATTACCATCATCTCTTACTTTCTACTAATTTTTACGTACCCTGTGATAGCTTAGCAGATCCTCCTTTAAATGACTCCATACTTTTGAGTGTATTCTGTAGACCAGACACCTGACCGACAGCCCTATCTTTTTCTAATTTCGATAACATTTTTTCTTTCATCGCCACTTCATATTTCTTCTTCAGTTGTTGTAGAGTTGGCTCATATTGTTGATAATGTCTCTTAAGTCTAGTTTTAATGAGAAGTAGATAAATAAATAAATAATTAGTAAGGAAGGATATGGATGTAAATGATCATGAGAGAGCATCCAATTTTATACTTAGACACAAATTAAGACCATAGGAATAGTGCTTTATTCATTGCTACTCTATATTTTAGTCACAGTAGGGTCTCCAACAATTAGCCTAATCCATACCCTAACGTGATTGTGAAGTGCCCCCCCCCCCCCCCCAGCCAAGCACCACTCTTTACTTCTTCTGATAAACTCCACATCTAGGCATCTTAATCATTCTGGGTTTTTTTTTCAATTCTTATAATTCTAGTGAAAACATCTTTGTTTTTGAATATATATTTTGAATAATTGTAATGGGTTATCTTCCATAAATACATTATGAATAACAATCATAACTACTCGGCCATTCTCGCTACCCTACAAATAACCTCGTACGTAGATAGCAGAAATTCTTCTTAAATTGTTTGCCGGAAGTTAAGCCGCACAAAAATCCGATATGGAAGACATATTAGGTAAAATCTAATCATGCAAAACTAATTAAAACTTTAACTTTTATCCATGAAAATAATTGAAATATAGAAAATTGCTTAAAATATAACTTCATCTAACTTTCATGTAACTGACATGTGAAAAGTAATTCTATTTATCCACCACCTACTTACAATGTTATTTGTAGGGTAGCGAGAATGGCCGAGTAGTTACGATTGTATGAATAATTGCTATGGGTTATCTCCCATGTAAAATTATCTCCCTTTACCTCTTTATATCATTGATTAGTTTATTTTTCTCCTGAACAACTCTTTTGTGATGCATACGGTGGTAGTCTCTTTCCTTTCTTATTTTCACATAGGTTTCTTTTGCTTTCCTGAAATATAAAATTATTATTACCAGTATGCAATGTATATATTAAAATGTACCAAAATTGTGCAAGTAAAAAGGATCACAAACAACTTCACATAAATTGCTGGATTGACTGATCAATCGAGCAGTATTTCAGCTATATTTAGGACAAGAATAAGTTCAATAATATATAAAAACTACATAAGAAATGAGGGAAGGGATGGGTAAACGGCATTTGACTGCCATTGAAAAAGTATGGAATTTGAATTTGAATTTGAATTTTTGGTGTTTTATGTCACTTTCAGCAATATTTCAGCTATATCATGGCGACCAGTTTTAGTGGTGGAAGAAGCCGAAGTACCCGGAGAGAACCACCGACCATGGGTAAGCAACTGATAAACTTTATCACTTACGGCTGTGAGTCGAGTGCACCCTTTTTTGTAATTTACAAAGCCGGGCGTGAACCATATTGGTGAGAGGCTTGTATGAGCTGTTAGAAAAAAAAATCCAATGACCTAACTCATTGAGCCACCTAGGCCCTGAAAAAGTATGGAGGGTTAGGTAGAGACAAACATTATTTTTTAGTTAATAGTGGCTACAATGCGCCTACTTTTTTTTAGATCTACAAAAGAGGTCCTTTAGCTTCCCGTATTATAACTTGACAATCCTCTATTAAGAGGGCTAAGTCAGCCGGGGATGCTCAAAGCAGCTATGTGTGTTTGATCCATGGAAACCTTCACCAGTACCCAGATATATAGACAATAACAGTGCATTGACTTGACATAAAATCGATATACGGATGAAGTTTAGAATCGTGGAAAATGCGAGGGTTTCCCCGAGCATTTTCCCAGATTCGTGCCGAATACGTATATCAAATTTTATGTCAAGTCAATGCACTGTTATTGTCTTTATACTGCAATCATTAGTGACATTAATAAATATTACTACCAATATTCACATTAATTAAAAAGTTAGTTACCCCCAAGAGGCCCCAACTGATTTCTAAATGTTATAAACGGTCAGTGACCGTTTATCACTTGTAAATATACTGTCAATGCATTTTGACTGCTCAAATAGAACGATTGCAGTATAAAATTAGATAGTTGGCAGGAAAGCCTTATTGACTAATAAAAAATCAAAACCTTTATATCAAAAATACTGTATTAAAAAACAAAATAGGCTAGTAAGAAGGACACATTCTTAAATAAAAAATTCAAATCATGTTTTTAATAGATTCTCCTTATTTTCATACCGGTAGATAAAATTCAAGAATACAAAGTTTATGTTCTTGAGAGGAAAATTATTTATGGTGAATTAAACTTTAGTTTTTGTAATGTGACTGTATTTTTTTTTAAGAATTCATGGCATGATAAACTTATATTTCAGATAAGAGTAACAAAAACGTACATAGCAGCATCTTTGTATTTCTCAACTTCTCTTTTCAGAAATTTAACATCATTGTCTAATTCTTGATTTCTGGCATACATATCGGGAACTACACCAATATCCTCAGCATGTAAACGTCCTTTCTGTTGTAGTTCATACCTAAAAAATAAAAATCAATCACAGGTCGAGGTAGATATTTTTTAACTACATAAAGAAAACTTAGGCCATGCAAAGTTAATTACTTGGTTCTCAGGCCCTTTTTTGTCAAAATTGATGAGGGAGGGCAGCATTTTTTTTTTTATCCTTTTACTGCTGTAAAAAGTTATGAGGGAGGGATTTTTTCTTCTTTTTTTTTGTGAAAAATATGGCAATGTATAAATCTTTTCATTACTTTATTGAAAATTTCAATTTTATTTCTTCCGATGGTGGCAGAAACATCACAAGTGGTTAATTTTTATGGAAACGTCCAATCCGCTGGTCCCAACGTACCATTTTTTATCTCCGTAAGCAATTCCAATAAGGTACAAGCTTCGGAGAAGCTCCCTATTATGTTTCCTGGTAAAACTGGCAAACATTTGTGCCTAATTTGCACAAAAACTATTGACATTTTGTCTAAATGTCAAACGGAAACACGTTTTTTATTTATACATTGTCATAACGATGCTTTAAATCTCATTTAAGCATGATGCGTTTTAAAGCGTTTCACCGACCACGCGATATAAGAGAAAAACGGATGCGGTTGTTTTTTCCGTACAGACAGCACTACCGCATTAAAAAATTTACTATTTTTGCCAAAAAATCGGCAATGCAGCGACGAATTTCCACATGTATGGCCTTAGAGATCAAATTTTTTTCGTACATTTTTTACCAGTTCATCCCCGGTTTTAGTGGGGTTCGTGTTACTCGATCATTAGTTTTATGTGTATGCTTTGTAGATCGTTGTTTGCCCTTTTGAACTTTTTCTTTTGGCCATTGTGTTGTCTGTTCTTCTGCGATATACGGATTCTGATTACCTCCCTTTGGCATCTTCAAACTCTTCTTACCTGTGTATAAAACCTGGTGAGGTCAATGTTTGTTATGCACACTAAGAAATGCAAAGCAGACATTTTGCTGTAACAGGTATTCTCCTTTGTTCAACTGCATATATTGTAAATTCAGAAATTATTGCGATGTTTTTATTATTGCGAAAAATGCGACTGATGTGAAATCGCAATAATTAAACCTCGCATTTCGGAATCATAAGTATCCATTTGTACTGCAGGACTTCATGCTTCGCAATAATATAAATCGCAATCTGTGAAAATTTTCGAAGATCGCAATAATAAATGAACGCAGTAATTTCCGAATTTACAGTATCATGACAAGTCACACATCTGTGTACACATCATCCCAACTGACTAAAGTCACTAAAGCATACAGCTTACAAGCTTATAACAAGGGGTGTGACAATTTAACTGATACAAAGTATATTTCATGTATACATACCTATACTCAAATTTCGTGGCAGTCAGTTTTATTGATAGAGGAAACCAGAGTACTGAGTACATCTAGCCATGAATGGGGATTGAACTCACAAGTTTAGTGGTGATAGGCACTGATTGCACACTTGGAAAAAATTCATTCTTTAAATCGTGTCAATTATACAGGAGTGTGTAATAGAAAACTATTTATAACTTACCCTATTTAAGGAATATTTGAAATTGTTGAACAGGTTATACGATATAACCTGGTTTGGGTCAGTTTACGCTTAATAAACCACAAAGCGGTTTATGAAAAGCGTAAACTGACCCAAACCAGGTTATGCAAGTATAACCTGTTCAACAATTTCAAATATTCCTTATAATTTAATTTTTACAACAAAATTGTATAATTCCTCGATTTTAATTACGATTATTTCATGTGACTATTTGAATTTGTCGTTGGTGGATGAACACATTGGTGACGTCACAATATCAACCCAGGTTATCGAGTATAACAAAAATTTTCTCCAGGCGGATTAGCCAATCAGATTGAAATATTCAAATAAAATTAAATTATAAGGAAATGTAGAAGAGTTTCAAATTTGGCAGCAAGATTTACAAAATATAAATAACTTACCACTCTGTTTGAAACGTGTCCAATGTCTGGTTCATTCCCATCCTCACTAAGAAATTCCTGACATAATCGTCCACAACTTCTGCCCGTCGTGTAACTGATGGTTTTGGCATTTCTTTCCTGGCCTATAAAAATTGACAGAATTATTGCAGGCCTTTCAATAAGAGGTGGTACAATGGTAAACTGGTACTAGTATTTGATACCCCTTGATCTTAAAGAGTGTTGTATTATAAGATATTCATGAAAAAATGTTAAAATTTTGATAAAAAGTACCAACTGTAAATAGTGAAGTTCTGGTACACTTAAAATATTGAAAGCCCTGTTTAAGGCTGTTATTGTAATATGAAAAAAAAATAGGAAAGGAAACAAATACAGACCTGGCATGACGGTCATAAATCCTTTGAGTGTGAGTTTTGCACTTGTTAACTTCAAAATCGTCCAATCAGAACGCAACTGTATTTATTGAATACAACATTCTGATTGGATGTTAGTGTTACAAAAAAAAAGGTTTTCATAGTCATTTACTCATGCTAAATAACACCAAGGGCAAAGCAAAGAGGTCTAAGAAAAACTTGAAGGAAGCTTCCTTTTAAAAATGCAATATTCTAATACAGCTGTCATTAATTGGAATAAATGACAATGTTAATGAGATACCTGGTCAAATGTGTTCACACCATATTTGTTGTCAAAATTTATACTGGAAATGCTCATCAGATTGAGGGCAATAATTATTGCATAATGTGGATGTAGTTGAGGGAAATAATTATTATATAATGTGGATGTAATTGAGGGCAATGATTATTATATAATGTGGATGTAGTTGAGGAAAATAATTATTATAAAATGTGGATGTAGTTGAGGGCAATAATTATTATATAATGTGGATGTAGTTGAGGAAAATAATTATCATAAAATGTGGATGTAGTTGAGGGCAATAATTATTATAAAATGTGAATGTAGTTGAGGAAAATATTTATTGTATGAATGTGAATGTAGTTGAGGGCAATAATTATTGTATAATGTGAATGTAGTTGAGGGCAAAATTATTGCATAATGTGAATGTACATGTAGTTGAGGGCAATAATTATTGTATAATGTGAATGTAGTTGAGGGCAATAATTATTGTATAATGTGAATGTAAGTTGAGGGCAATAATTATTGTATAATGTGAATCTAGTTGAGGGCAATAATCACTGAATAATGTTAAGGAGGTTGAGGGCAAAATAAAAGGTAATTACAGTAGTGTGGACGACGTTGAGAGTAAAAATTACTGTGGATGAGGTTGAGGGCAATAATTATTGTTAAGGAGGATGGGGGCAAAAGAAAAATTGTAACAGGAGAACATTAGGACAGTGATTTATGTACCGTATTTTACGGACTATAGGTCGATGGGGACGATAGGTCGAATTGCCGCTTTTCGGCTAAATTTTTTGGGGAATACTAAGATAGGTCGAAGCATTCCATAGGTCGAGGATGCCGATGACAACTTGGGTAAATATCGTCACATCAAATGGGTTTTTTTTTTTTTTACATCGGTAAACATTTGTCCTATAGCGATGTTCTTCGGTAAGTATATGCAAGTATTAATTCAAGAATACTATTCTTATGTGTAATAAAAGAAATAATTATGAAAGTTAAATTAAATAAAATTTTGTTTTTAAACTTGTGTTTGTGTGTTTTTTTTATGACGTGTCTGGTTTGTAAAGCCAGACATCGACGACATTCAAATCAGGCCATCTGTGGGTGTCACAATAGATGGTAAACGGATGTTCATACAATAAAATAATTAAGCTGTCAAAACAATGTATCACCTTGTGCAGTTTTATTGACACCTTTAAACTGTGTTCAATTATTAGTACACAAATTATGTGATTGTCTCGGTCCAGTAAATTTTCAATCAGCTGATCAGGATAAGTGCCAACAGAGGTTCACCTGTGTTGATTATCTCAAGGTGATTATTTTATTTGTTCCTAATTGATGACCAATTCAAGTGTAGAACATTCTAGTTTAACGAAATCGATAATTATTTTCCAGTACATTTAATATAAAAAGCTTGTTTACCACGTGTATTGTGAAATATAATATTGCAACCGCCATGTTTTACTACAACCTCGTGCGCATGTTCGTGTTCGGTACCCCTCATGTTTGATTGAAAGCTACATAGCTATATTTAGATATTTTGTGATAATAATTTTATAAACGATCCACCCTGTGATTTTTTTTTTCAACAACATACATTTTTTATAGTATATAATTTTTTATTATACAATACAATATTGAACTGATTTTCGTTAACACTTCATTATTCAATCATTGAATATTGATTTTTTTTCGGATATTGAACATTTTATTCCCGGAATTGCACCCCCTGTTAGTATACTTTTATTGCTTTAATTAAAAAAAAATAACACCAAGAACATCGATAATTTCAGTCTTCTTATTCAGGAAAAAAACCTACAGCAAAATAAAGGTATACTGTCAACAAAATCGTCATTTTTATCGAGATTTTTTTTTAGGGATTTGAGATTTTTCAACTTCATCCTTGTATAGGTCGATGTGGACGATAGGTCGAAGCCAGCGTGTTGAGGAAAAAAAATATTGACCTATCGTCCGTAAAATACGGTAGGTTGTTGAGAAGTGTGGAGACAATAATTACCGTAGCTGATCCATCTTCTTCTGCCTCCCTGATTGTCCTAACAGCTAGATCTAAATCTTCTTCTAAATCTGAAAAACACATAAAAGAATAGTTTAAACAGTGATGGTTAACAATTCCACCAATACCAACAAAATGAATACATGTCCAATTTGAAAACATCCTCAATTGGAAAACTATTTTACTTTTAAACTATGCAAATTATGAAATTAAATATGGTAACATTGACATTGGAAATAATTGCAGGCATTATAGATAACAGATTAATAAAACTGTAAGTAAGTGATTTGGAGAGTTTGAAGCAATTTGAATCACAAGTTCAATGTGTTTGATGAAAGACTCAATATCTCACATTGTATTGTGATGTGAGATGCATGATTATCACTATTTTGCTTACTTTCCCTTTGATGTTTAAAACCAATATGTTTCATATAACGTTAAGCGCTGAGAAGATTCCAATTATCGCTAATTGCTTATTTTAAGCGTTGTCAAGGACGCTTAGTAATATCACTGTTTTTTAATATAACATTATATTGGTGTCACATTACCAAATCCCTGATAAACATACTATCATAGCGATAAAATAATTAAAGATGTTTTTTTAAAACTCGAGGACTTTTCTCAGTCATCTCTCATCTCAGGGCTTCGCCCTTCGATGAGATGACTGAGAAACATCCTCTCATTTTAAAAAACATTGTTAATCACTTAATATTACACTGATATCTCAAACATACCTGTCACAAAATGTTGGCGAGTGTCAACCAAAAAGTCATGAGTCCCACTAGTGCATGATTCCTTGTTATTTTTTGTAAAAGATACAGAGTCTCAAACACATATAATGAGTCCAGTGCTCACATAGATGGTTTGCAAGTATCTCTGAATTAATGTACAATCATGTTAGAAAATAAGGTTTGGCTAAGGTTTATGTTGTTTAATTAATGCCACTTTCAACAATATTTCAGTTATATTGTGGCGGTCAATTTTATTGGTGGAGGAAACCGAGGTACCCGAAGAAAACCACCGACCTGTCGCAAGTCACTGACAAACTTTACCACATAATGTTGCATCTATAGTACACCTCACATGAACAGGGTTCAAACACACAACCTTAATGGTGATAGGCACTGATTGCACAGTTAGTTGTAAATCCAACTACCATACGATCACTATAAAAAAATAAGAAGTATCACCAATTTCTGATCATATAATTACCAGCTGTTACGAAATCTTCATCCACTGGGACCTCTTCATATTCATACTCATCGTCTGAGTCGACAATCAGCTGTTCCTCTGTGAAAGGTAGTTAAAGAAAATTGTTTGATGCAGTCTTTGCCAAAAACATTTTGACAAACAAGCCCGAACAGCCATTTAGAAAATTTCTTTCTATTTGGCTAAGCAAATTTTATGCAATTTTTAGTAGCCTGAACCAATTTTTACAAGACTGGGGCATAGGGCTAGTGGTTTTTGGAGCGGACTGTTCATGTTGTACATATTATATAAACTTGTATCATTAGCATTGCTGTTTAGCGGATTGTTTTCGAGAGAGCAAGCTTGGGGAAGATTGTATTTATACATCAGAAAAATTACACTTTTTTTTAATTTTACACGATCAACAAAATTTTGGGAAACAAAATAATAGTTACATGTTCCTTTTCACTTTCAGTGACCATGCATTGCATTTTTGTCTAAATGAAATGCACATGATGATATGAATGACTATCCAATATATCGCTCGCACCTGCTCCTATAGCAATTATGTCGATAGCAATAGCAGAAAATTCGGGATCGGGGTACAAACAATTACTATGTCCATTTTAGTTACATGTTCCTTTTCACTTTCAGTGACTACTGACGGTACTGTGCATTGCATTTTTGTCTAAATGAAATGACTATCCAATATATTGCTCGCACCTGCTCCTATAGCAATTATGTCGATGGCAATAACAGAAAACTCGGGTTCGAGGTACAAATTAATATGTCCATTTACTGTAATCTCGTTGAGATTATGATTCCGAAGAAATTTTGGAGATACAGACAGAAAATTTCTTCGGAATCCTAATCTCAACGAGATTACATTTACTGTAAAATACAGATTCATGATGAAACTCTTATTACTTCTGACGTAAAATTAAATATGCAGAAATTCTTGTTTATATTTGTTTATGTTTGTTTTTCTTTAGAAAGGATACTTTGCAGGTAATATTTCTCAGTTTCTCCACCGTTCGACACTGCCGCCATTTTCGTTTATTTGTCCTAGCAACGATTAAACCGTTTAAACCTCCAAAACAGAAAACCGCTAAACGGGGGTGTCTCAAAGCACTGTCAATACTGAATGTTATCGATTCAGGCTGAATGTACCTGTTTTCACGGTTTCAATATTCTAATCCGTTAAAAGGCTTTATTAATTAGAAAATGTGGTTTGATTGTAACAAGTGTATAGTTTGCTGATCGTATTCGGGAACAAAATAGGCATACATCGAATCATACATGTATATGACCATCAAAAACTGAGATCATTGAATCAACCATCTGTGATCTACCAATAAATAAGGGTAATAACAAAATTAACGAACTCCGTACAATCTTCCAAAGGGAAAGTCAAAACTCATAAGTATATAAACAGACAAAATCAGTCAACAACCGGAAAACTGGGAAAACCGTAATGACCCTGAATTGTACTTGTTACGGTGACATTTACAAACTGAATTAACCAGACCAATCACCACCAAACAACTAGGCCAAACCTAAAAAAAACTGTTCCAATACATCAAATATATCAGAACAGATAATTCAGGCATAGCAGCCCTCAGTAAAGGTGGCGACGGACTTAATAGCTGCGCAATAGAAAAGGCAGCTGAACGAACAGTTTCAGTCAGTCTTTACATCCAAATCTGAAGACCCAATATATATATACCTAATACAGACACTAGCAAACATCCAAACATACCACCACTAACCATATCAACACCTGGCATAAAAAAAAAGTATTAAACAACATAAAGCTACTGACCCAGCCCATCAGTGGTCGTGTTCTCAAAGAACTCCAAGAAAAAAGTGCACCTATACTTAACCTTGTATTTACAAAGTCTTTCCATACAGGACAAATGCCTATTGACTGGAACACAGCAAATGCCGCTCCTGCATTTAAGAAGGGAGACACTACATAAAACCGACAACTATAGGCCCATCTTCTTAACTTCATTTGCTGCAACTTAATGGAGCATATATACATTTGTATAGTAACCAACTACGTTATGAACCACATAGAAAACAATAAAATCCTCTATGAACTTCAAAATGGCTTTCGTCACAATCGCCCATGCGAAACTCATGATCAACTTCTTTCATTCATCCAGGAATTATCAGAAACAGACAACAAAAATATCCAGACAGATCTAAAAATTATGGATTTTGCAAAGGCTTTCGATAAAGTCCCCCACCGCAGACTACTCTACAAACTAAACTACAATGGTATTTCTGGACCTACACTTCACTGGATCTCAACTTTTCTTACTTATCGTACACAAACAGTGATGATTGATGGAAAGTCATCATCTAAAAACTGTGCCTGTCACATCTGGTGTTCCGCAAGGAACAGTCCTGGGCCGCGTCTTGTTCGGGGTCATGCCTATATAATACTACAGCCCAGTAGTCCGACAGTCCGGTAGCTATATATATAGTCCGACAGTCCGATAGTCCGAAAAACTGAGTACATTTATTTAATAGCTAATCTAGGGAAAATAAAATATCTGTTCTTATTAGAAATATTCGCCTAATCGAGTTTTGCGCACTGTTAAAGCAAGATAGATCCTAGCTGCGAACCGTAACCCTTTATGGTCCGCCGAAAAAAAAGGACCATAAAGGGCCACGCTTCCGCAGCTAGATATAGATCATGGCGTTACAAGATTCCTCGGTGGTTTACTGATGCATATATTAAAAACTGGCGTTGAAAGATCCTTACGTGGCTTCGTAAAATTAACTGTTTTTTGTGTGTGTTCAAATGAGAGAAGAGTATATAATTACGTTTATACAACATTTCTCGAAATCAATTGTGTAGAATCAACATAAAGATCATATTAAGCGTTACATAACCCACACTGGCGATTAAGCGTTACATAACTCACATTGGCGATTCAAGATGGGGGCGTTTATACCTTTCGTTAGGAAATAAATATTAAAAAAAAATGACCATAAAATCTGCAAAAATTAGGCTAAAGCCCCCTTAAAAATCTGTGGATCCTCACCCGATTCGCAGGAAGTACAGATTCACTTGATTAACATTGATGAAGTTGCAAATTTTAACATTCGGAAATATTCTGAAAACTTACGCATTTCAATTTTTCCCTTGCGAGATTCGACGCGGAAAGAAAACATTACTTAACTTTGTATTCGTTTTCACAAGGGAGAATATTGAAGCGGAGTGAGGCTTACAAATATTTTAATTGCATTAATGTTTGGATTCCCCCTACATCCATTATTCAAGTCAAAACTGCAACTCCCCCTTTTCAGATAGATGCCAAAAATTTGTTGAACTGTTGTCTGCATTTGAAATAATGTTTTAAGTTTTTGACTAACATTTTCTTGTAAGTATGTCTTCGCTTTAGCGTATTTCTTAATTCTGTTAGGTTAATATTCAATATATTTCCTTTAGAGAATTCAAAGAAAAAAGGTCCAATTATATTGCCTAGACCCGGAATACGTAGCCTTTGTCCATTGTTCCGGTAGGCTCATCCACAGGGGCTTGAATCGCTTTCATCGAGGTCACGCGGCCTATATACTAACTATAGGAGTATATTGGTCGCGTGACCTCAATGAAAGCGATTCAAGCCCTTGTGGCTCGTCTAGCCAAGTCTTTTCAGTCAGACCTAAATTGCCTGCTACGTCGGTTCTGTCGAAAAAATAATTTAACGGTGAAGAAGACGAACAGATTTAATTTGATAAAAAAATATCCCTTCCCTCCGAAACTCGTATGGTCGTCCCTTTGAGATTATCAGTGAATTAAACACGTTTACTATTTCTTCATTTAAGTGAATGAAAATTCCGTCATACAAGTACAAATTCAAACAAATATTCAAAAAAATTGGTCAATCTAAAGCTTTTGATCCTTCTTATGTATTCCGCTAACTTTTACTTTGTTGCTGTTCTTACTTGAACGATGAAAGTGAAAAATAACCCATCTCTGTCGGACTATAGGACTATCGGGTTGTAGGACTAACGTGCTGTTGGACTATATCTACGCTTCTGTCTTGTTCTTGGTCTACATTAACGACCTCTCTGATTACTTGACACACAGTCAGCTCAGGCTGTTCGCAAACGTCAGCATCATATACCTGCCCATCAAATCCCAGCATGATTGTAATAAATCACAACAAAATCTTAATGCAGCAGCCAGATGGGAGAGCGACTGGCTAACGGCTTTTCACCCAGAAAAATGTTCAGTACTGTCTGTCACTAAAAAAAGCAACCAATACAACACAATTACATCCTCCAAAACTATATACACTTGAATCTGTGAGCTCAGCTAAATATCTTGGTATAACAGTAGTCTAACCTCAAATGGGATAAACAAATCAACGATATAACATTAAAAGGCAACAAAGCACTGGGTTTCTTAAAACGAAACCTAAAAACATCAAACCAACAAATAAAAACCCAGGTGTACCAAGCGCTCGTCAGGCCAACATTAGAGTACTCATGCTCTATCTGGGACCCTCATACATCTGAATCCATTAGAAAAATTGAGATGGTCCAATGAGGAGCTGCTCTGTACATCTGTAATAGATACCACAATACCAGCAGTGTATCAAATATGCTCAATATAATTAACTTACCATCACGTGTAGAACGTAGACTTGTGTATTATACACTATTTATTATGGTACTAGTGTGTTCTTGGTTAGACATATTATTGCTGTTGAAATCTTGTTTTGTGTATTATACACTACTTATTATGGTACTAGTGTGTTCTTGGTTAGACTTTTAGTATTAGTGTTATGGCTGTAGAAATCTTGTTTTATGTGTATTATACACTATTTATTATGGTACTAGTTTGTTCTTGGTTTGACTTTTAGTATGTGCTATGGCTGTAGAAATCTTGTTTTATGTGTATTATACACTATTTATTATGGTACTAGTGTGTTCTTAGTTAGACTTTTAGTATTAGTGTTATGGCTGTTGAAATCTTGTTTTATGTGCATCATACACTATTTATTATGGTAGTAGTGTGTTCTTAGTAGACTTTTAGTATTAGTGTTATGGCTGTAGAAATCTTGTTTTATGTGTATTATACACTATTAATTATGGTAGTAGTGTGTTCTTAGTAGACTTTTAGTATTAGTGTTATGGTTGTAGAAATCTTGTTTATGTGTATTATACACTACTTATTATGGTACTAGTGTGTTCTTAGACTTTTAGTATTAGTGTTATGGGTGTAGAAATCTTGTTTTATGTGTATTATAC
>MJUT01015982.1:94253-116071 GCA_002080005.1 Gigantidas platifrons | reverse complement strand
TAATTTTATGATAGAATAACCCTATAGCAATTCTATGTGATATGATATCACTACCCATTGTCAAAAATAAGATGTCTGCAAAATAAAAATGGTTGGTCTATCATAAAAATATAATAATTAATGTGACAAGTTGTGGCCGACCTGGGACAAATCATGACAAGTGCAAAAAAATCAAACAATGTTAAAAACACTACAAACAATATGTACAAAAAACAAATCATTTTTGTAGAAATTGACAAAAACACGAATTCAAAAGAGAAAGTGATGGTGGTAATTGAGTACCATATTCTTACAATATACTCTAGTTAAACAAAGGACAAAATAATTATATGTACACATAAGGAACATTAGTACATGCATTTTTTAATTGTTCAAGAAAAATAACTGAGAAGATGGACCTGAAAAAGAAACGTACATGTATACAAATATAATATACAGACCATCTCACATACTATTAGATACATGTAGTTCAGTATTGATTTGACAATACAATCAACTAAATTGTTCGATTTAACTGTTGAAAAGGAATACCCGACATGGAACATTATGTTTAACGTTTAGAGAAGCAAGCTTTCAACCGTGACTATTTACACAAGACTTTTAGTATTAGTGTTATGGGTGTAGAAATCTTGCTTTATGTGTATTATACACTATTTATTATGGTACTAGTATGTTCTTGGTTTGACTTTTAGTATTAGTATTATGGTTGTTGATATCTTGTTTTATGTGTATTATACACTATATATTACGGTACTAGTATGTTCTTGGTTTGACTTTTAGTATTAGTATTATGGTTGTTGATATCTTGTTTTATGTGTATTATACACTATATATCATGGTACTTGTTTGCTCAATTCATTCTTCAGGTCATAAAAGAGATCCAATTTCAATATATGGCATTTTACTTAAATTCTTGCAAAGTAAATATATTTTATTTTCAATATGCATTAGTTTTAAAAAAATAGAAAAATATATAAATCCCACTGACTTCTAAATATATGGGTAAATAAAAAAAAATATTAATATCAATTCAATGTTGTTTCACTTCTTGTTCCCATTGAAAGGCACCTCTGGGTTATCATTGTCTATGCTATGCCATTCTGGATAAAGCATTGACAGTTCTTCTGTTGCCTTGGTTACTACTGGTTTTAATAATTCAAACAAAAATTCTGAGCCTTGAGTTGATAGATGAAGACCGTCATTAAGCATACTCTCCCAATTCTGAAAAAAACCAATTATGTTTATGAAGATGATAAAAAATATATGAAATAGTGAAATAATTTTTTGCAGTAGAGTTCAGGGCTGTTGTGGTTGTGATCATATAGTATTTGGATTTACAATCTATGCAATCAGTGCATATCACCTTTAAAGTTGTGAGTTCGAATCCCGCTCATTCAGAGGTGTACTCGATACAACTTTATGTGATAAAGTTTGTCATTGACTTGTAGCAGTTCTGTGGTTTTCTTCAGTTTCTTAAACCAATAAAACTGACCGCCACGACATAACTGAAATATTGTTAAAGTTTCGTTAAACACTCTAACCTAGATACGATAATGTAGCCCTCATTCCGCTTGTGCTCCATTCAGGGTTACGAATCGGTCCAATTCAACGTATGGGAGCAAATTAAAATTTTCGTTCCGTGAATATTTCAACTTTCTTTTTGCATATCTGGTCATAACTTATTATTCCCTACAATTTTTATGTAATGGTGATACGAAATAAGTGTTACAATACCTGTTTCTACCTTCACGATCTATTTCGTATTCGAAAATTGTTTCTTGTCTGCCATGACACCTTACGTAGACTCTTGCGATGGGCGGAGCCTATCCATATATGGATCTCAATGCCAAATATGGAAAACTTTTACTACAATTTTACGGCAATTGATCCAAATAAGGATATCTCCAAAATGAGGCAAGTGCACGTGAAATAGCAACTTGTAAACAAAATGTCGGACAGAAAGAAGATTTCATGCATTCAAATTTTCAGATGGATATAAGTCTACCATGGATTGATGCAGTGTTTACTTAACACCTCAAGGTTTACCTAAATATATTTATCTTTCACCCCCGTTAATTTTTTCAACCACTTACAACGGAATTAGGACAAAAAACCGCCCGAAGTGAATCACTCCGGGCGCTGCTCCCATACGTTGAATGAGAGCGATTCGTAACCCTAAATGGAGCACAAGCAGAATGAGGGTTACGTTATCGTATCTAACTCTAACCCTAACCCCTTCAATACATAGGGTCTTATGTAAAAATTTCTCCTGCAGGGATTTTGGATTTCTGATGGCCAAAAAAAAAAAAAAACTTCGTACAGGACTATCCCATCATTGCTCATGTAGTTTGAGTTCAATCATATTTTCATTTACTGAGAAAAATTTACTCATTTCCCTTAAAGGTTCCTATGTTAAAAATTGTTCAATGTGAAATGAAAAACAGGTATAGAAACAAGTGCCCATGTTTTATCAACAATGAATGCTACAAACACTAGTTTGTATCTATCTTTTGTAATCTGTTCTATCTGTATTAGCCTAAATAAGAAGGTTTGGGTGATACTATGTTCTTAGAAACACACAGGAGATGAGGTGAGTGTATTGAAGCGTGATCAGACGCGGGGACGATGACAAAGGGTATACAGAGGTATATTTTAATTTTGCAATAATGACATGTGTTTTCATAAAGTCATCAATTAAATAATGTTTTGTCTGGAAACTTGATAATAAATCATTATAGGATTAAACGCTTCTTTTCAGGAGTTCTTGCATGTGTAGACGGTGCTGATGCAATCACAAAATGAATAAACGTCCGAAGAACGTTTATGTAAAGTTTGTGAGTGCATTGGCACCGTTTACACATGCATGAACTCCTGAAAGGAACCATTTAATGCTTATAATTCTTCCACGTGAATCTTTTGCCTATTTTGATTATTAAACTGATTTTCAGGCTTGCTTTCAATCGGATACTATCGTAGTTTCCTGTCGGCGGCCGCCATATTGTTTATACAAAAAAATTCATCGAGTTATGAACGGATCAAAAATGAAAAAGTTCATCGAGCTATAAACGAATCAAAAACAAACACATGACAGTGCTCTTGTCCAATCAAAAGGCACGAAAACGATATACATCAATTCTACAAGAATTATAAATGCATAATCAATGTGTGATGCAGTATAGTAAACTAGATATGGTGTTTAATGCCACTTTCAACAATATTTCAGCTATGTCGTGGTAGTCAGCTTAATTGGTGGAGGAAACAAGAGTACCCACAGAAAACCACCGACCTGTCGGAATTTACTGGAGCTGGATTCGAACTCACAACTTTAGTGGTGGTAAGCACTGATTTTAAATCCAACTACCATTAGATCACGACTACAACGGTTCCCTCATCAATGTGTAGTAAAATAGATATGCGAAATAAGTTTCAAAGACCAAATGATCACTTAATAATTATAATACATGGTGACCAAAAAACCACATAATATTAGGAAGTTTTGGGCAGTGTTGGACCAATAAGAGGTATTGACAGGGATGAACAATGGTTCCAACAAGACGGGGCCTGGGGGCCACCCTTCACACCTCCAATGCTAGTCTGCAATGATTTGGAGATTGTCTCATCAGTAGGAGGTGTGAAACTGAATGGAACGTACACTAACCAGATCTAAATCCCCCAGATTTGTAATCCTTGGGGTTATCTCAAAGATAATGTGTATATGAGAACAATCTCCAGACAATTCGTGAACTGAAGAGGACAGATACAGCCAAGATAAATATGTAGGAATGTGTTATTGATGATTTTGCGTGTCATATTGAGGTGACATGTTGATGGGTGGCATGTTTTTGGGTCGTCCTAATCAAAACAAGATACAAAAACAAACAAAAACTTAAACTCAAACACATTTGTAATAAGCCTAGAGTATGACTTGAAATTTTTGTAAGGATCTTAATAAAAAAAAAATTGTTTTCATTCAATTTTTTTCTCCAAAACCCTTCCAAGGTAAATCAGCATGTAAGCTACAGAGCCCACATAGATTGATTTGATTTGATTTTTGGGGTTTTAACACCACTTTCAACAATATTTCAGCTATATCATGGCGACCAGTTTTAGTGGTGGAGGAAGTCGGAGTACCCGTAGAGAATCACCGACCATGGGCAAGCAACTGGTAAACTTGATCACTTGCGGCTGCGAGTTGAGTGCACCCTTTTTTGTACATTTTTTTGTAATTTACAAAGTCGGGCGCGAACCCACGATGTTTTGGTGATAGTCTTGTATGAGTTGTTAGATCTAGCAACTCAACTCATTGAGCCACTCGGGGCCCCCAGAAGCCACATAGAAAATATCATAAAACAATATAATTAATATTGACTTAATACCTTTTCCTTCATCATTTCAGTATACATATCAACAGAACGACATCCTGATTCTTTAGCAGCTTCAACACAGGCCTTAGCATACAGTGCTGTCACTGTATTATCTTTTGTGCAAACTCTACCTATAAAATATGAAATAGAGGATATCTTTATCAACATATTTGGTTCAGTTTAGATTAGTTTTGGTGTTTAACGACACTTTCAGCAATATTTCAGTTATAACGTGGCCATCAGTTGTTTTGATGGAGGAAACCAGAATACCCGGAGAAAATCACCGACCTGTCACAAGTCACTGACAAACTTTATCACATATTGTTGTATCGAGTACACCTCACCATGAACATATTTGGGTCTTATTAACCCTTACTATGCCGAAGAGCCAATAAATCGGCTGTTAGGCTAGTCCTGATAAGTGCTGAGAGCCGATATATCGGCTTTGTTATTTCTTGCTGTGTCGCTAACAACGTCATAATCTCGACTGTCACTTATGACGTCAAAGAAGCACTGTCTGCATTCACATGATGGCGGCAGACGAATTCAATAGAAATCTGCCTAGAAAAACAAGTCCTTCGAACTGCTCCGGCACTTACCAGGTAAATCGCCTGGCTATGAAAGGGTTAAAGGGCATGTTTAGATATTATATGTTGGACCATTATAAGGCTACGCTAGAAATGACGACAAAACATTGTTGCTGTTTAATTTTATCAGAGAAATTAGGCTCCGTCTATTCTGTAATACAATTAAAGATGAAAAACATTTGTTTCTTTGCTGTACTAAAAATGATGATCTGAGAAATAATTTTATATCATTAATATTTGAAAATGTTTGTATTAACCAAGGCTCACCACAGGGCAATTTGACTTCTCTCTCAGTTCACTTGTGGGTGAAGTGAGGGAAAATCTGGGAGATTTCTGAAAAGCTAGCAACATTTAAAGGTGAGAGGTGGTTGATAAATTTTCTTTTTTTAAATATATTTGGTGGAATTGTTTACACATCGATAAACTCCTATAAAAATCATATTTAATCTTGTAATAAAAAAAGCTAAGTAATAGGGAATACTGAGTTGAAATAAGATTTAAAATATCAATCTACCAAATATTTCAGTACAAACAGAATACCTATTCAAATCGGACATATGATTGATTGATTTGATCTTTGGTGTTTTAATGCCACATTCAACAATATTTCAGCTATATCATGGCGACCAGTTTTAGTGGTGGAGGAAGCCGGAGTACCCGGAGAGAACCATCGACCATGGCCAAGCAACTGGTAAACTTTACCATTTGCGGCTGCAAGTCGAGTGCACCCTTTTTTTTATATTTACAAAGCCGGGCGCGAAACCACGTCATATTGGCGATAGGATTGTATGAGTTGTTAGATCCACCGACATAACTCATTGAGCCACCCGGGCCCCTGAAAACGGACATAACTCTTAAAGAACTTAAAATACACAACAGAAATCACTTTTATGACACATTGGGGCCTCTTGTTTACCCCAAACTCGATTTTTGATCTTACAACAAAACATAAAAAATTGTCATGGACCATCAAATGAAATTCGTCAAAATGGCTTTGTGGAAGAAGATTTAATATTAAAACAGATGACATTGACAAAGACGACTACTGATGACAATGAAGAATGCAAAAAAAAAGATTATTTATTTTTTACCGTTGATCTGACAGTCTTTTTCCCATGCAGCGACATGACTACTTGGTGGTCCAATGATCAATACCTTTTCTCTAGGTACACCATGTGTCTGTAAGCAGCAAAATTAAAGGAAATATATAAATTTTAGAAAAAAAACCAACTCAAGGTTAAGTTAGATTTATGGTGTTTAACTCCACTTTCAACAATATTTCAGTTAAATCGTAGGGGTCAGTTTTATTGGTGGATGAATCCAGAGTATCCGGAGAAAACCACAGATCTGTCACAAACAAACTCAATGTAAGCATGGTAAGTATGAAAAATTAATCGCGAAAATAATGATTCTGTATTTGGTGTACTAAGACAGAAATAATTTTTTTCTGGAATTCACATATTTTATGTTAGTACATTGTATATCCCAATGAAAAGAGGAACAGGGCCGTCATGGTCATGACCGTATGGTAATTGGATTTTCAACTACCCATGCAATCATTCCCTATCACCACTAAGTAGTGAGTTTGAATCCCGCTCATGGCGAGGTGTACTCGATACAACATTATGTGATAAAGTTGGTCTCTGACTTGCAGGGGGGTCTGTGGTTTTTTTTCTCTACCTATTTAATCAGTGCGTCAAACATCATAACTCTAACCCCTGAAAAGAGGAGAAAACATATAATTTTGAACAAAAATAGCCATATAGATGCTCTTTCAAACATCTCAAATGGATGAAATACTGTAATCGTTATACAAACCATTACTTCTGCTATCAAATGAGGTCAGTGAATGTTCTTTACTGTCAAGTTTCAAACCACCAATAGCATCGAATGGATCTGAAATTTTTGTCTTCGTTTGCCTAAGTCCTGTTTTACGGGCTATTGTATAGAAAGAAAATGTCTGCTACTTTTATTTCAAGAAAATTTTTACCGTGAATCATTTCATATGATACACCTTTTTTTCTATCCTCACAATAGGTAATGAACATAATACACGTTCAGATACACAAAAAATTGTAGGTTTTTTTTTGTTCTGCACTGAAAATTTACCGGTATATTGGTATAAAAAAGAAGGGTTGGACAGCAACATTGGTAATATCATTTACCAGTTTAGTCCTGACACACTTTCATCAGTGTCTGTTTTAAATGAGCCCTCTTTGTGTTTTGATGTTTTACTTATACAAAGGGCAGTGATACATGTTTTTTTAAGTGTCTGTAAGATTGTCAACCATCATTGTGTAACTATTTACAATCTTTATTCAAAGGTGTAAGGACCGGCAACAATCATCACACGAAATGACCCAAATCCCAATACTTACTGTTGTAACAGTAAATACCTCAGTATATACAGTGGAACTTGTGTAATCTGACACCTGAGTTTTCTGACATCTTATGACATCCGACAAAAATGTATGGTCCCAAAGTATTTCTGTTACAACTAAAATAAAACCTGAGTTTTCCGAAATCTTGTACAATCCGACACATTTCCCTGGTCCCATGGTGTGTCGGATTAGACAGTTCCACAGTAAAAAAATTTGGGTCATTTTGTGAAATGATTGTTAATGGATCCTGTGTTTAAAGGAGATAAAATTACCTGTATTTTTTCTACAATTTCAACAAGGTTTTTCTTAAATTCATCCACCGGAACATGTTGTTGTTTGTTTGCAGGAAGGTTAGAATCATTTGCACCTAGAAATATTGTTACCATGGCAATGTTTTTGGCATCAAATTCACTAAGGACAGATGGAATCATCTTGTTACACCATCTTGTATTATAGCCAGAAAATCCTCGATTGATTACGTCACATTTTCTAGATAAAAAGATATCAAAAGTTAACATAAATTTAAACACAAATCACCAGAATTTCTAAATAAATGAACTGCAACAGACCATTTCTCCCATTATAACGTCGTTTTAACCCCGCTGAACCAGTGGTGGAAAAATCTGTAATCCTCTAGAGGATTAAAATGTCTCGTGCCTTTCCCCGCATTTGACTCGTTTGACGGCTTTTGAAATAAAGTTTGTGTTAAATAATGGGAGAAACAAATTCTCCTTCAGTTGCACATGTGGGTTACGATATTTCTCCACTCTCTCGCGTTGAGAAATATCGTAACCCACGGGCAACTGAAGGAGAATCTATATATAAACGGTTGATTGATTGGTTGTGATCATATGGTAGTTGGATTTATAACTACCTGTGTAATCAGTGCCTATCACCACTAACTCTTCGAGTTTGAACCCCGCTCGTGGTGAGGTGTACTTGATACATTATGTGATATAGCTTGTCAGTGACTTGCGGCAGGTCGGTGGTTTTCTTCGTGTGTTCCGGTTTCCTCCACCAAAAAAACGATATAACTGAATTATTGTTGAAAATGTCATTAAATACCACAAACCTAAACCAATCTAAAAAAAATTAAACAGGCCAAAAAAATATATGTGTGTTTAGGGTTTCATCCCTAAAAAAAATAGGGTAGGTACATGAAGGTATGGAATTTTTGTCTTTTTTCAAATTTTTTTTTACATTTAGTTAATGGGGAAGAAATCCAAAGTTTAACAGTACTTAAGCCAAAATGACCATGAAAATGTTAGGGTAGGTATTTTTGAGAGCAAAATAATAGGGTAGGTAGGGAAACCCTAAACATACAAATTTTTTTTTGGCCTAACTTGTAATTGAAACTTATTTTTTTACCCAGACTCCTCAAGTTTTTATTGCCATTCGAGGACAAGCACTACTTAAATCAGATTCTTGTCCTGTATAACCTAGATAAAAAAAAATTAAGGGCTATACAGAGTGAAACATGATATGAATGTAGCATGTCAACAAGGGAAAGTTGAACAAGTGTATATTAAAAGCAAGTGTGTACACATGTAAATTGTTCTTATTGCACCAACAAATTCATGGGTAGACATGTTGATCCACTCGTACACAATTATTCTGATTCTGAGCAAAACAGTCTATGCTCTTTCTTCAAAATGATGCATGCTTAGCAGAGAAGCAGCAAATTCAATTTTTCAAAACTAGTATTTGGTTTGACCCATCTGTAGCTCAAACCCATTCTACTACACTTGATGTGATGGGACATGCTAATCATTACACCACCGATGCATTTTTTAGGAGATTGAAGTTTGCCAGTGGTTCCTGTTTTTGTGTAAATCCCATATGATGCTTTGTATTGATAATTCGATACTTTTTTAAAATAAATATTTTGTACAAACCTTTGAAGGAAATTAGCCAGTAGGCTTCCCCAGCAGCCATCTTGTGAAAAGCTATACTGTAAATATAAAAAGAAAATCTATCTTAACTAACAGGTTTAGAGGCTACAGGTACATTTGTATAATAAGGATTAGACTTATGCCCCTGAAACATCTCAAGTGTCATGAATATCTTCATCATCCACAACACTGTATGTATATGACAATGCTATAGTATTGTAGTGTCCATGTTTATGTTGTCATTCCATTTTGTGCTAGCTATATATATATAGTGTGTAGTCTTTTAAACACAAATCTGTGCAGTTCTTTTTCTATTGTTTGTTTATATCTGTATTGCTGATCCAATTATCAAGAAGGGGAGAGTTGGGATCCCATTAACCAGTTGAACCCTACCACATATTTGTGCCTAGTTGTTCCAAGCCAGGACAGGGGCCCGGGTGGCTCAATGAGTTAGGTCGTTGGATCCTACAACTCATACAAGCCTATCACCAATACAGCATGGGTTCACGCGCGGCTTTGTAAATTACAAAAAAGGGTGCACTCGACTCGCAGCTGCAAGTGATAAAGTTTACCAGTTGTTTGCCCATGGTCAGTGGTTCTCTCCGGGTACTCCGGCTTCCTCCACCACTAAAACTGGTCGCCATGATATAGCTGAAATATTGTTGAAAGTGTTGTTAAAACACAAAAAATGAAATCAATCAAATCCAAGCCAGGATCTATAGATTTCCATTGGTAAGTGCTGTCATTTTATGTTCAATGATTTAAGGTAAGAGTTAGTTGCTGATTTTGTTGATATTGGTGGCACTGTTTCAATTTTCTTTTCATAAAAATTTGTTTGGTATCCAAAAATGATAATGAATTCACATGAAATAGCCTACCAGTAGATATGGGAGATAACTCTGGTTTAATTTAATCATTTGCCTTTTAACATTTTCTTAAAAGTACATCAATCTAATTCATTTATTTTCTGTACATAACTAGACATTCTCTAAGTATATTTGTACACTGATTCAAGTGCTTTTTCCTGGACATCACCATCAGGAATTTGTCATCTGTCAATATTATTTTACACTTTCTTCTTATTGCAATTTATAATTAAATATCAATCAATCAATCAATCAAAACCATCCAATAGACCTTTTGCACAATTCCAATTTGATTCTAGAATTATAAAAAAAATATCAGAGGATAATATTATGGTGAAAAATATGTTATTTTCATTGAACTGTCTTTACATGAAGGATGACTCTTTTAATGCTGGCTTTAAAGGGAAATAACTCCTGCAAAACATATTTTAGAATCAAAGTGCAAATGGTCTATTGAGTGAAGCTATATAAAAGATGAAACATGTACAACATTACATAACATATCCTTGAAAACAAAGTTTCCATACACAGTCAGTTGTCTCCCTCTAATAAGGTCACTCCCACCAATAGTGGTCACCCCTCTTTATCAGACCAGATTTCAGATGAACCGAGATAGTAAAATACTATTAAATTGTTCCCTAAAGAGAGGCTGTCCCTCATAAAAGGACATGTGAGTTTTTCATTGCAGAAGGGTGGCTTTATAAGAGAAGGACTACTGAATACACAAAAAAAAAACATTTTAGTTCTATGGACATCACCAGTTAATGATTACTTCATAACATACTGATATTAGCTACAACCTCAGGTTTCGCATCTTCGCTAGCCAAGGGTTACGATCTGCTCTACTAATCTTGGCTAGCGAAGATGCAGGTTTAGTGGGTTAGTATTAGTCCATATATATTACAGGAATTTAAATAAAACAAAGGGCTATGTCTGAGGCAGCATTCGATCTCCTCTATCAGGTTTGTCACAATCAAATCAACGAATACACTGCAGCAAAATAAGAAGAAAAATAAAAATTATGTATACCTTCCAAAATTTCAGAATTATGGCTCCTTTTTTACTCTTTTCCATTAAAAAATAACTTAATTTTCTTTTTCGGCATATTGAAAACTAGCTCATATTGATTTTGTAAAAATAAATGATGCTAATAAGATAAAAATAATCAAATTTTGGAATTTGACAATTTTTGGCCAATTTCAGTCAATTTTATCTCTGAAATCTTGAGACTCTTGACAATTCACAACAAATTGTATCAACACAATCATTTCAAAGAAAATATTGCTTCAAAATTGGATGAAAAATAATAATTTTGTAAACCTTCCAAATATGTGAAATTGTGGAATTTGGGCTCCTTTAAGTCGCTTTCCCAAAATAAAATTGGTAATTTTCTTCATTGACTTATACATTTTAGGTACATGGACATTTTGCATAAATCTTCAAACTTTTTCTCAGAAACTGAAAAAGATGGAGGAAATCCATTGCAATACCAGTGGAATTAGCTCTGAAGATGACAAATCCAAAGAAAACTAGAGAAAGTTGATCTGGTGATCACAGATACCCCCACATCTGAAAACCTAGAAAGTCCCTATTTTCTAAGAGAAAAAGGGCCATAACTTATGAACGGTAAATGTGAAATAAACCATAATCAAACTTAACCTGTATTTTATGATATATACAGCATTGTGTTAAAGTTTGAAAAGATTTGGTTGAGCGGTACTTTAAATATCATTCGGAAACCTAAAAATTCCTTATTTTCTAAGAGTAAAAGGGCCATAATTCAGGAACGGTAAATGTGCAATACACCGTAATCAAACTTAACCTGTATTTAATGGTCCACAGCATTGTGCTAAAGTTTGAAAAGATTTGGTTAAGCCATACTTTAAATATCATCCGGAAACCTAAAATTCTACGAGAAAAGGCTAAACTTATAATCAAACTTAACCTGTATTTTATGGTATACAGCATTGTGTTAAAGTTTGAAAAGATTTGGTTGAGCGGTACTATAAATATCATCCCAAAACCTAAAAAGTCCCTATTTTCTAAGAGAAAAAGGGTCATAACTCATGAACGATAAATGTGAAATATCGTACACAGCATTGTATTAAAGTTTGAAAAGATTTGGTTGAGCGGTACTTTAATTATTATCTGGAAACCAAAAGTGTGACGGACGGATGAGGATCTCTATATACCCCGGACTCTTGTCGAGCGGGGGTATAAAAATCTACAGTCGAACCTCGATAAGTCGAAGTTGAAGGGACTGCCAGAAATTGTTCGAGTTATCCGAGCTTCGAGTCATCCGAGGTCGAGTGTGACGTCATATGACATTAATTTTTGTAACACATTGTTTGACAGGACGGTTGTTTGTTTTGTGTATGCATGTGATTTGTGGTATTTTCTTGACAAAGACGTTACTGCTGACAGTTGATGAACTAAATAAAATTATAAAATCAGACAATTTATATTTTATTACCGGTATTACAATATTGTATACATTGTACATGAATAATCCACATCAGAAACAAAGAAATATTTGATAAAAACAATCTCAGCACTAGATCTATTAAAGCACTACATTCATCAAGCAATACCCAACAAATAAAAAATCAATACACAAATATTTACAATGTGTCAAAATAAATTATAGAATATAACTAACGAAACGACACAAAAACTAGATTGTTCAGGTAACATCGCGAACTGTAAGAATGATGACTGTAGACTACACGATGCTTTTCATACAACATTTGATTAGAATTCATCACAAAAATTAACAATCATTTTATTTTTTAACTCTTATTGCGTCTGGCGTGTAAACTTATATTTTTAATGAAACTTAAAAGGGCCAGTAATTAATATTAATCAATTTCAACAAGACTTAAAAGGAACCGATAATTTATTCAATCTTTGATTATCATTTTAAAGGAATTTATATTCCTACGGATTACAATTACCTTGGCTTGGGTCATCAAATTCGTTTAAAAAATAATCCCTGATAAAATAGATTACCGACACAGTCCGCTTGGCACGCGTGTACACAAAGTGATCAATAATCTGACATGTTTTAAAGGTGAATAAGCGACGCTAACCGTTTTACAAACAAATATTATTTGTGTATTAAAAAAGGATGTTTGAATGGAAAGTTAAAAAGTGTCAAAACATTATTTTCATTTATGGTTTTAACTTCCGTTTTTTTTATTTTGACACATTAAGACAAATATTGTAAGTTCGAAATTCTCTGGAAAAAAATCACTTCGAACTTTGACACATCGAAGTAAAATTACATTGTTTTCCTTTTCTAGGGACCTCTAAACATACTCGAGTTATCCGAGATTTCGAATCATTCGAGTTCGAGTCATCAGAGGTAAAAATGCATAGGACTAACGGGAAATTTGCCGGGACTGGAAAATTACCTCGACACATCCGAGATTTCGAGTCAACCGAGTTCGACACATCGAGGTTCGACTGTATATATATACCTCACAAAAATGCAAAATTTTTAGGCACCCCACAACAACCTATTAAAAAATGGTGTACATGGCCTGGTAAAACATAAACAAGTTCATATTTAGGCCCCTCTTCCTTTTTGGGCCCTTTTAGGTAAAAAACTGCAATAGTAACATAATAACTCTATATACAATGTATATATTTCTGAAAGTTATCTTCTGAAAATGAACTGTTCATAGACGACATCAGACGCTAATGATGTGGAGTCTGATGACACAGACAGCACCATATCATAATTAAGACCACCAAAAATTTGTGTAAAAACTTTTAACACAAACAAGATTTACCTGTGTACTAGAACTTCCGATCAAAATCAACTTGGGCCATACATGCTTTATTAGTGACATAATTCAGAAGCTAAAAAAGTCAGATGAAATAATTTGGATAATCATGAGGAATTAAAATCAAATTAAAAAAGGAATAGTCAGAATTTGCACATTCTCGATTTGATTCTAAACATTTTTATTCATTTTTTAATTCCCTTTATACGACAGGAAAAATGGTACTAGCTAAGTCTAGCAAGAGCAATGGAAAGGACGACAAATTTGAGTATAATTATTCTCATAATTTGAATCTAACTTGTAAAAAGGATTTTATAGCAAATAGAATGTTCACAAGTTCATTTGTAACAATATAAAAATTTTAAACAGATATATAGGAAAAAATATGTTATTTTCATATGAACTTTGTATGAAAAGGGAGCTGTTTTAGCTACTCTATTCTAAAGGGAAATAATTCTTGTATCATGTCTAGTCAAAAATCTGCAAATGGTAAAAAAAGATTCCATTTGAAGAATTTTTATTTCAAAACTTGGAAACTGATATATAAATTTGTTGGCTTGATCAAATTTCCTTAATTCATGGAATTGAAAACTAATTTCATTGATCAGATCGAAAAACCAAATTGACAAAGATTGATATACCTACAAATTGGGGTGAGCCGAGGAATTGCCATCCTCGACTCATTCTCAGAACCTGTCACACAAGTGTTGATTTTACAGGTTGGCCTGTCCATAGACATAAAAAAGTTAAAAAAAAATAATAAGTCACAATAATTTTCAGAGTAAAGCTTTGCTCTAAAAATGAGCATATTTACTTAATAATTCATCAAATAATAATTTATTGTGCCAATTTGTGCTTATTTACTCAAATGTTTATAATGTATTACGATTGGAAATGATACTGTCTGTGGTATGGCCAGTGTTTGGTGTATTTTACCTGTACTTTTTGAAAAAATTAATTATTGGTCAATTCAATTCAAATAAAATAACTTAAGACATATCATGGCCGGAGTACATTTATAATGTAATAATAAATTATATATCATCATTCTATATTTTATTGAATATGCCCAAGTAGATATTCTACTCATTGAAAATGTTTATGGTACAAATGTATACATGCAGATTGATACAAGGGAGGATACATTATAATAAATGATGCAGTTTTTTTTGGTAGTAAATGAGTCCTTGTTGATGTGGGCCAGCATATGGCTCAATGAGTACCTAACAACTCATACAAGCCTATCACCAATTATAGGCGTGGGTTCGCACCCGGCTTTGTAAATTACAAAAAGGGTGCACTCGACTTACAAGTTACAGCCGCAAGTGATAAAGTTTACCAGTTCAGTTGCTTGCCCATGGTCGGTGGTTCTCTCCGGCTTCTTCCACCACTAAAACTGGTCATGATATAGCTGATATATTGCTGAAAGTGGCGTTAAACACAATAAAATAAAATAAAATCCTTGTTGATGTTCCTTATTCCTTTTGGCTTTCCTAATTACTTCCTGTATTTCTGACTGCAAAATGCTTGAGCAAACCACGGACACCTGTTGATGTGACGTCACATTATAATATACGCGGCTGGAGTGTAATATGATCACTTTGACTTTGCACTTAATTAATTTACCTGAGTTAAAGAATCTCCAAAAAGAATAAGCTTTGGCCACGTGTTTGTAGTCATTCTAAATTTTGACATCGTCTTTAAAATAGGTCAATATATTTTGTTCCTATCCTTTCTCTTAAAAACACACAGGCTACCTACATAGATGAGATTATCATTAAAAATATTATTGTTACCTGGTTACCATGGCACCATATATACAGAACATTTAATGAGTAAACTTATTGATCTTTAGAATATTATCTAATCACAGATACGGTTACATTTTGGTCCATTTACTGCTGAATATGTAAACAAAACAAATGGCCTCGCTGTGCAGACGGATTTGTCCCTCCCTGGGCCAAACTTCTCATTTTAAACACCTGTCACGAACTTTTGCATCAAGTAAACGTCGGTATGACAGCAGTAAGGAACACATTTACACGAAAGAACATGATGAACTTCGTGCAACACTTAGAAAGGTGTGGAAATATTTAACAGCATAGATAGGTCATGACGTACCGTAAATTGAACTTTGTTACATGTTGCATAATTATAGTTACCATATATCCTCCCTCGTATCACCCGTTTTCGACGGTCTCGTGATATGGTCTACCGTCTAATGCACACATATATTAATATCTCAATAAAGCGATCAGAATAGAAGCTTGCAATTAATAACTTGGGAAAAATCATCCTTGAATTGGCTTAAGACAGTTAAAAAAAACCTTCGGCCAAGTTCGGGTTTGATTACCTAAATAAAACATGTCTTCTCTTTCCTTGTCAAATTGATGAGTAACTGCATCTGTGATGTAATCACAGGCACTTGTGTAGAGTCAATTTCAAAAATATGCTCTCTATGTACCTAAAATACCACGACACAGGCGCTTGTGTAGAGTCAAAAATATGCTCGCTATGTACCTAAAATACTACTGGTATTTTAGGTACATAGTGAGCATATTTTTGACTCTACATAAGTGCCTGTGATGTAATGGTATGGTGCTTGAACATGGGTTCAATCCCTGTTCGGGTTATTAAACCAAAGACTATTCAATACGGTTGTTTCGAATCATGTCAATTCCGACCACGTTCCGTCTTTTTCATGTCCTGACGTCTGAACAAATCGGCAGACGACTTCCGGTGTTTACGCTATTACTGTGACAACGTCAGTATATCATAGTCGTAGATGCCGTAGATTATAAGTAATTGTAATATATGGAGACTCGAAGGAAACGGCTAAATACTGGTGTTCTGTCTGATATCAGAAATATATAAAGGCAGATCGTTTTCCTTTCATGATGCTGACAACCACAAATAAAGAAAGAAAGCAAATTTAATTTTAAAGAAGTAATTGTCTCTGCATTGAAGTCTTTGATACAAATAAAATAATTTAATTGATATATGATCTGTCTTTTACAGAAAATGTTAAAGATTTTTTTAAGTTGAGTATCGAACGTTAAAACGGCACAAATCGATTGGATTTTTTGTTGTGTACATTGACACCGGAAGTTCAATGCCGATTAGTCCATCGAAATCACGTGCTCTGCCGGACGAAAATAAAAAAAATTTGACGGAATGGAAATGATTCGAAACAACCATATTGGTATTTGTTGCTTTTCCGCTAAGCACATAACACTGAGGAGTAAGAGCGAAGACTGGTTAGCTCAGAATAAGAATGATGTGTCGGAGTGGCGCAACATGTCTACCCGCGGACTGTTATGTTATATATTACAGGCTTTAACATTTTCTTTAACTTGTCCCTTTGGACAACTAACTAAACAAAGTTCTTGTCCTACTTAATTTTTTAGTTGTCAAAATAAAAGATTAATAAAAATTATAAAAACCAGCGAACAATTATCAGCAATTTGTGTAAAATGTTTTCGTTATTGTCTCACAAATATCATCTCATTCCGTCATTATTAATAGACATTATGATTATGACATCTTTAATAAAAAAAATAACATATATCATGTAGACATAAAGTCATTGGTATCAAACGATGCCATCATGGAATGAGTGTCTAATCATCAATTTCCAAGTTTGGTTCTCGAATAGCAGTTCCATCTCGGTAATTGTATAATATGGATTGAATCCAGGATGCTTTCGACGTCGTTGTTCACCATCTATTGAATTTGAATGCTGACTCGCATTAGTGGCATGAAAACAATGCATTCTTTTTCATAAACCATTTATAGTACATCACCTGTTTTTGATTGATTGATTGATTTTTGGTGTATAGCGCCACTTTCAGCAATATTTCAGCTATCGCATGCATGGCAACAACTTTTAGTGGTGGAAGAAGCTGAAGTAACCGGAGAGAACCACCTACATGTACCATGGGCAAGCAACCAGTAAACTTTATCACTTGCGGCTTCGAGTCGTGTGCACCCTTTTTTGTAATTTACATAGCTGTGTGCGAACCCACGCCATATTGGTGATAGGCTTGTATGAGTTGTTAGGTAATCCAACTACCTAACTCATTGAGCCACCCGGGCCCTTCCAGTTTTCGATGGTCGAGGTAAATAGAATATGAACTCAGTTTCTCAGTGTATGACGTTATTATTTATAATTATCAGAAACATGGTAGATGATCATGATAACTGCATCCTCTATCAGCAATCGCCTAACTGTAGCGAACGTAGGGCGTCGGAATATAACGACTGAATTATTTGGGTTAGGCAGACAATGACACCAAAATTTATCTTTACATGTGTTTTCTAAATGATTTATGTTTGTTTTAAGACCAATTACACAAAGAAGGAACCCAGTATTTGGGATATGTCGCTGTAATTTTCAAACACTGTTTTTTTTAAACATTCCATGTTACAAATCAACTGTTCAATATATATAGTTCATGATAAAAAAAAACTAGGAGAAGATAGCAGCTTCAAAGAACTTGGAAAAGAAATTAGTGGTTGGTTTGGTTTATGGTGTTTAATGCCACTTTCAACAATATTTCAGCTATATCGTGGCAGTCAGATTTATTGGTTGAGGTAAGCGGTGTATGCGGAGAAAACCACCGACCTGTGGCAAGTCACTGATAAGCTTTATCACATAATGTTATATCCAGTACAACTCACTATGAACAGGGTTCGAAATCACAGCATCAGTGGTGATAGGCACTGATTGCATAGGTAGCTGTAAATCCAACTACCATATGATCATGGCCATGACGATACCAAGCACAATTCTCAGAGAAATAGATACATATGCTTGAACATTCATAGCCACTTTCATTGTTCTTTCTATAAAATATCATGCCCAAACCTATTAGTGATCATGAAAAGCTCAGTTTGGTTTTCCTAAAGATAAGACAATTTCTCCTGTGCAAAAATAGTCTCCTGTATATATTTGTTTCTCAATTTGAAGTTATTTCAATAATTTCGATGGAAAGATGTGTCATTTCATATAAATAGAAATTATTTTTAATATCCATACTTGATATTTATGTTATCCCGGCCACATTTTCGCTTGTTGATGATTGACCTTGAATACCCACTGAAGCTATTATTTGTAAAGGACCCCATTGGAAATAAGAGGGTGAGTTTATGGTGTTTAACGCTATTTTCAACAATATTTCAGTTATATCGTGGTGTGGAAATAAGCTTTAAGGCTTTCATGGGTTATCCTTGCTTAACCATTGCCAACATTTAATTTAAGAAATAATTCATGGAAGCCAGAATGTGTTGGGAGTTTTAACATGGATTGATGGATATTAGTATTTTATCCCGAGCCAGAAACGAGGGATAAAATTTACTAATATCCGCCAATCCATGTTAAAACTCAAAACACATTCTGGCTTCCATGATTTATTTCGATTCTGATATGTCTAAAAGTACAAATACGGTAGTATACTTTGATTGGAAGAAGGTAATTTATGCATATGCTTGCGGAAAATGTGGCACACAATTTATGTAACTCGAATTATACTGCGCCCTCTATCAGCATTATTGGGGTCACTATTTATGCTGCCAATGGAAACGTCAGTCACATTCATCGGCGCATGTGCTAATGAGATAATACGAAGAAATAATTCTGGTTTTTTTTAACAAAGGGAAAGAGTGAGGTCATGTTAGAATAATAATTAAAATTTTAATTTTAATGTTTAGATGAATTAGAAATTTTTAATTACTTGTGTGGATTGTTGATATAATTTTAACTTTAATGTAGTTTACTTTTACCTTTAGATTATAGATAAAGACATCAACCCAAACATTGAACAATGGGAGGCTGAAGGCATATTCCCAGCACATAAAATCTTCAAAATATTAGGAGATGCAGGCATCTTAGGTGTAACAAAACCCACAGGTATTTATGAGACATAGAATGGTACAGTGAAGCCTGCCAATGTGGTCACCTGTATTAAGCAAATTAACTTCAGCCCAAATCAGTATACCTGTTTCTTAGGACTCAGGAATTTCAATATTTTTCAAGTCTACCAGTACTTCACTATTTACAGGTGGTACTTTTTATTAAAATTTGAACAATTTTCATGAATATCTTATACAACACTTCAAAATCAGGAGATACCAAAGACCATTTTAGGCGTGTAAAAGTACCTGGTACCACCCCTTATTGAAAGACCTGCGGCGGGGCCGGTCACTACATTGTATATGTAACTTGTCATACATAGCTAAAGCTGCTTGTCTTTAATGTTGATGACTAAATTCTAGTTGCATCACTGATATTTTGTTATTGCAAACTTATTACAAAATGAACCCAGGATGCAATTGAAAATAAATAATTACCAGTAAAATAAAAAAAAAACAATTAATTAACCTTTATTTATACAAATAATGTCAATAAACACACACACTTACACAAACTTTTTTTGCCAACTTTTTTAACATCCAAGCAGAAAATGTGCAGTAATTCATTCGATTATTTTAAGCATTCCTCAATACACAAATATGGATTTGTTATATTAAGGGAGTTCTCAGGTTCTATAATCTATCTTCATACACAAATAGGAGGATGCGACTCTTGGATTTATTAGATTTTTTAAAGGATTTCTGGATGAAAAAAAAATATTTTACACAAATTTTTTGTGAAAAGGGTTGTATATTGTTGAGATAATGTAGTAAAAAGGACACAATAAATAATTATCGTAAGAATTTTTGTGAAAAGGGTTGTATTTTGTTCACTTAATGTAGTAAAAAGAACTGATGTTTTAAAAACCTTGTTATAATTATTTTTAGAATATGGAGGACTAGGATTGGATTATTCATACAGTTGTGCTTTAGCAGAAGAATTAGGAAATATAAACTGTGGAGCCGTACCAATGGCTGTAGGTGTACAGACTGATATGGCTACTCCAGCTTTAGCTAGGTTTGTATCATTTTATCAGGAAATATAAACTGTGGAGCCGTACCAATGGCTGTAGGTGTACAGACTGATATGGCTACTCCAGCTTTAGCTAGGTTTGTATCATTTTATCAGGAAATATTAACTGTGGAGCCGTACCAATGGCTGTAGGTGTACAGACTGATATGGCTACTCCAGCTTTAGCTAGGTTTGTATCATTTTATCAGGAAATATTAACTGTGGAGCCATACCAATGGCTATATGTACAGAGTGGTATGGCTACTCCAGCTTTTGCTAGGTTTGTATCATTTTATCAGGAAATATAAACTGTGGAGCTGTACCAATGGCTGTAGGTGTACAGACTGATATGGCTACTCCAGCATTAGCTAGGTTTGTATCATTTTATCAGGAAATATAAACTGTGGAGCTGTACCAATGGCTATATGTAGGTGTACAGAGTAATATGTCTACTCCAGCTTTAGCTAGGTTTGTATCATTTTATCAGGAAATATTAACTGTGGAGCCGTACCAATGGCTATAGATGTACAGACTGATATGGCTACTCCAGCTTTAGCTAGGTTTGTATCATTTTATCAGGAAATATTTACTGTGGAGCTGTACCAATGGCTATATGTACAGAGTGATATGGCTACTCCAGCTTTAGCTAGGTTTGTATCATTTTATCAGGAAATATTTACTGTGGAGCCGTACCAATGGCTATATGTACAGAGTGGTATGGCTACTCCAGCATTAGCTAGGTTTGTATAATTTTATCAGGAAATACAAACTGTGGAGCCGTACCAATGGCTATATGTACAGAGTGATATGGCTACTCCAGCTTTAGCTAGGTTTGTATCATTTTATCAGGAAATATTTACTGTGGGGATGTACCAATGGCTATATGTACAGAGTGATATGGCTATCCCAGCTTTAGCTAGGCTTGTATTATTTTATCAGGAAATATTAACTGTGGAGCCGTACCAATGGCTATATATACAGAGTGGTATGGCTACTCCAGCTTTAGCTAGGTTTGTAT
>MJUT01015982.1:78760-93664 GCA_002080005.1 Gigantidas platifrons | reverse complement strand
TTGTATTATTTTATCAGGAAATATAAACTGTGGAGCCGTACCAATGGCTATATGTACAGAGTGATATGGCTACTCCAGCTTTAGCTAGGCTTGTATTATTTTATCAGGAAATATAAACTGTGGAGCCGTACCAATGGCTATATGTACAGAGTGATATGGCTACTCCAGCTTTAGCTAGGCTTGTGACTAGAGTGACACGATGGAAGCCACTAGTGGAGCAGGAACTGCTTACCCTTCCGGAGCACTTGAGTTCACACCCAGTTTTTAATAGGGTTCGTGTACTCATCTTTTTTAGTTTTCTGTGTTGTGTTAAACTTATGTGACGTCAAAATACATTACGATATATGTTGCTAATAAAACATTAATGTAAGTATTTATGGGGTTTGTCAGTGACTTGCGGCAGGTCGATGGTTTTCTCCAGGTACTTTGGTTTCCTCCACCAATAAAACTGACCACCACAATATAAGTAATATATTGTTGCCAGTGGTGTTAAACTAAAAAAAAGAGAACAAAATGTATTCGTTTACATTATCAAAGCTAGGTTTATCAGACTCGTGTTGCTAGTGATAATGTTTATGTCAACCTTCATAACTACCGTTATTCTATATGCAATCTTCAACATTATCAAAGCTAGGTTTATCAGACTCGTGTTGCTAGTGATAATGTTTATGTCAACCTTCATAACTACCGTTATTCTATATGCAATCTTCAAGTACTACATAAAAACGTAGATATCAAATTTAATGCGCACGACGCATTTCCAAATTAACCTTTATCAGGTGCGCTGAAAATCAGAACACCTGTCTAAATTCTGAATGCAAAAGTTGGTCACAAGGAGGTTTGGTTTTGAATGGTTTCAATGTATTTGAAACAAAATAAGAGTTTCCAACTATTCATTATTATCGAAATACATGTGGTCACCTCTATTAAGCACTCACCTGCATTGAAAGGTCAATTTTTCCTTGTCATATCATAGAAAATTTCATATGAATTGAACCTCTTTTAAGAGGTCACCTGTCTTATAAGGCTACGTTTTCTTTGTCCGTAGTGTGACCTATTAATACAGCTTTGACTGTATGTATGTAATTTCATTGATACACTATGCTTGCTTTACACAGGTTATAAAATTATTGAGGGTTTGTTATAAATAGGTTTCACTGTATAATAGGTACATAGACAATAACAGTGCATTGACTTGACATAAAATCGATATACGGATGAGGCTTAGAATCGGGGAAAATGCAAGGGTTTCCCGAGCATTTTCCCAGATTCGTGCCGAATACGTATATCGAATTGTATGTCAAGTCAATGCACTGTTATTGTCTTTATACTGCAATCATTGGTGACATTAATGGAAATTACTACCAATATTCAAATTATTTAAAAGTTAGTTACCCCCAAGAGGCCCCAACTGATTTCTAAATGTTATAAACTGTCAGTAACCGTTTATCACTTGTAAATATACTGTCAACGCATTTTGACTGCTCAAATAGAACGATTGCAGTATAAATATAGATTCTCCTTCAGTTGCCCGTGGGTTACGATATTTCTCCACTCAAGAGAGATAAATTAAAATGTTTAACCATGAGCCGAAAGGTGAGTGGTTAAAATAATTTAACTCTCGAGAGTGGAGAAATATCGTAACCCACTTGCGCAACTGAAGGAGAATTTGTTTCTCCCATTTTTTAACACGAACTTTATTTCAAAAGCCGTCAAACGAGTCAAATGTGGGGAAAGGCACGAGACATTTTAATCCTCTAGAGGATTATAGATTTTTCCACCACTGGTTCGGCGGGGTTAAAACAACGTCATAATGGGAGAAATAGTATTACAATGTTTTGATAACTTGTGTACAAATTTTTTTGGACAGATTTGGGAGTGACAAGTTAAAGAAGGAATTCCTGGCCCCGTCTATTAGTGGAGATCTTGTGGCATGTCTAGGTGTTAGTGAAGTTGGCTCAGGTTCAGACGTGTCTAGTAAGTAACTTTTACCCTGCACTTGTTCTATTTGAGTAAGCAAACTGCATTGACAGGATAATTGTTAGTTATATAGTGTCACTGACCAAAATGTAGTATTTTCTAGTAGTACCCCTTCCAATAGTCGGAGATTCCTCTGCCGTCCAACGGCTTATTTAGAACTTGCTGTAGCCGTGGGACGTCAGAAAGTTGTCCATAAGCAAAACAGCGGATTTGCCTCTCGAACTCAAGAGAGGCACATTTCCACGTTTTGTGGCTATCAGATTTTATTTTCTATCCGAAACCCTTATATAAATCGCTTCACCAATCATTTTTCTATTCATTCATAACCATCTTACCCTCAGAAATTGGTGTTACACTCCATTACAGCACGATTTCGTCATTTTGAACACTGTCATTTTGGAATATTTGTCACGTGACTTCGAGAGAACTACAATTACCGCAATGTATCATGGGAGATGATTTGCATATATGATCTGACCTTGTCCAAAACGTGGAAAATGTGCCACAGTTGAGATGTGCAGGAAAATCCGCTGTTTTGCTTATGGCGAGCTCTCTGACGTTCAACGATAACAGCAAGATGTAAAAAGTCGTCGGACGGCAGAGGAATCTTGGACTACCCTTCCACAATGTTACCTCATCGTTGAGGTTTGGGAACCTGATTCAGTGATTGCAAATCCAGTTCACTTCCTGTTGACAGAAAATTTCAAATGTGGCAATCAAGAGATAATTATATAATTTTATTATTTAATTCAAAATATAAACGTCAATGGATTAATGTGATTTTTTCTCCAATATAAACACAATATTAACGTAGTGTCTTAAAATATAAATTTTATGTATATTTTGCACAAAACTAAGGAAAGGTTTGGTGAACCTCACCTTTGTCCCAGTTTTTAAGCCTCATACACATATAAACTTTGTATTTTAAGACACTGCACAGATATTGTCTCTAATTCTTTTTGCATATTTGAACAAATACAACAATTATGTTTGAGCTAAAAAAAAATCTCAACTTGAATCATGCACTTATATTATATATGTCATTGGAATGAGTTGTCAATTTGATCTCCCATGCAGAAGGGGTTATTCCCAGCTGTGCAAAAACTGTTCTATTTCTATAATGTGAATTTCCAACAAAATATTTTAATATTTTCTGCTATATGCAAATTTTGGCACATAGTCAAATGAATAATTTTTTTTTCATTGGAGTAAATTTTCGTGGATTGGCAGAAACTGCGATGTGTCATTAACATTTGAATTCATGGTTTTGACACTTCCAAATGGATTTTCTTGTTATGGGGTGGGGGTATGGTGTTTAACGCCACTTTCAATAATATTTCAGTTATATAGTGGCAGTCAGTTTTATTGATGGAGGAAACCAGAGTACCTGGAGACAACCACAGACCTGCTGTAAGTCACTGACAAACTTTATCACATAATGTTGTATCGAGTACACCACACCTGAGCTAGATTCGAACTCACAACTTCAATGGTGATTTCTTGTTATGTATACCTTTCGTTGTGTACTAAATTTCATGGTTAGATGATACCAACGAAAACCATAAGTGCACAACGAATTAAATGAGTTAATTCACATTAATTAAATTTTCTTAAGGCATTAAGTTAAACTCTCTGGAATTCAGTAACTGTTAAGCAGTATCAAAACTCGTCAATATTTCTTAGTGTTTTTGGCAGAAATTTATATGATTTGTGCATCATTTTATGAATTCAGATCTAGCTAGAGAGCAATATAAATGAAGATCTGAAGGCACTTTTTAAAATCAATTTCATATATTATCTAGGATTACGGTTTAGTATTATGGTGTTTAACACCACTTTCAAAAATATTTCAGTTTTATTGGTGGAGGAAACCGGAGTACCCGGAAAAAACCACCGACCTGTTGTATCGAGTACACCTCGCCTGAGCTAAATTCGAACTCATAACATTAGTGGAGATAGGCACTGATTGCATAGGTAGTTGTAAATCCAACTACCATACAATCACTACCATGATGGCCCTTTTCTAAAACTGTTTATCTTTCTAGGTATAAAAACAAAAGCAGTGAAAGATGGTGGTGATTTGATAATCAATGGCGGTAAGATGTGGATAACAAACGGTACACAGGCTGATTGGATGTGTCTACTAGCTAACACGTCGGAGGGAAAACCACATCTAAATAAATCTCTTATTTGTTTGCCAATGAATTTACCAGGTATGTTAGTTGTAGATTCTCAGATCAAATAGCCATGTTTACTGACTAAAGGTGCTGTCACACGATGCGATTTTCGTTCTGATTTTTCCATGATTTTTTTATTTTGACATGCTTTTGATAAAAATATTATCATGTGAATACAAATGTCGAATAAAAATGTTGTTTCAAAATCGGTTGACACAATATTTTCCATCATACTGTCAGATGAGAATCGTATCTTGAGAATGGTAAGAGAAATAAAAAATCATGTAAAAATCTAATGGATAGTCAGAGTGCTGAACACTTAGCCATTCAACATACATGTACTGAGGGGCCGTCATGGTCGTATGGTACACATGAACACTTAGCCATTCAACATACATGTACTGAGGGGCCGTCATGGTCGTATGGTACATATGGTAGTTGAATTAACATCTACATGTGTATCACCACTAATGCTGTAAGTTCGAACCCCGTTCATGGCGAGGTGTACTCGATAAAACGTTATGTGATAAAGTTTGTCAATGACTTACGACAAGTCGGTGGTTATCTCTGGGTACTCCGGTTTCCTCCACCAATAAAACTGACCGCCACGATATAACTGAAATATTGTTGAAAGTGGTGTTAAACACCATAATCCAAACCAAACCAAACCAAACCAAACCATACATGTGCTGCAGATGAAGAGTCATTTGGAAATTGGACAGCAGACTGAAAGTGACGACCATGACAAATAATTATCATCTGGTTAACAATTAATAATTGTTATAATTATTGGTACTTACACAAGTAGAATATATGTATTTAGTCACTTCTATATCATGGATAAAAGACATTAAATTTGCTAGAGAATAGGATTAGAGTTAGAGTTATGGTGTGTTATCGCCACTTTCAACAATATTTTTGTTATATCGTGGAAGTCAGTTTCATTGGTGCAGGAAACCAGAGTACCCAGAGAAAACCACAGAACTGCCCGCAAGTCACTGACAAACGTCATCACATAATGTTGTATAGAGTATACCTTGCCTAAACAGGATTCACACTGATTGCATAGGTAGTTATATATCCAACTACCATGATCATGAACACGACAGCCTCCAAAATTGTTTCAACAATATTTTACTGTCAACAAATTTTGATACTGTCATTATGACTTATATCACAAAAAACATATATGAATCGTAAAATGTTATTCATGCCACAATACTGCTGAAATACTGCTAAAGTTTTTTTTTATAGTTTTTATTTGTTAGCTCACCTTTCCGAAGTCAATGTGAGCTTTTGCCATCACTTGGCGTCCATCGTCCGTTAACTTTTCACAATTTAATCTTCTCCTCTGAAACTCCTCAGCCAAATAATTGAAACTTGGTAGGAAGCATCTACGGAAGGTCCTCTATAATGATTGCTCATTTCGTCCCGATCTATTAACAAACATGGCCGCCACAGGCAATTCTTGTTTCTAATTGGCCTATTTTTAGAATTCTTCTCCTCTGAAACTACTGATCCAAATGAATTGAAATTGGGTCAGAAGCATCTATGGAAGGTCCTCTATAAAGATTGCTCATTTCGTCCCGATCCATTAACAAACATGGCCGCCACAGGCAATTCATGTTTATGATTGTATGCTTTCTAAAAAAAATAGTTTTTCTGTGCAAAGAGAGATAACTCTAATTTAAATATTGACATTTACTGTAGCATAATACAGTTAAAATGAATCTGTATAAAAAAATGTTACCGAGATACCCACCCCTAAACCATATATATTTATGATCAGGGTGACTAGGCAAATTAAATGCCTTATAGCTCAGGCCCTGGGGGTCATACCCCACCCCCTGTCTGAAATGAACTTTTTAATGGTTGAGATCCCCACCCCTAAGCCATATATATTTATGATCAGGGTGACTAGGCAAATTAAATGCCTTATAGCTCAGGCCTCGGGGGTCATACCCCACCCCCTCACTGAAGTGAACTTTTTAATGGTTGAGATTCCCACCCCTAAGCCATATATATTTATGATCAGGGTGACTAGGCAAAGTAAATGCCTTATAGCTCATGTCCCGGGGGTCATACCAAACCCCCTAACTGAGGTGAACTTTTTAATAGTTGAGATCCCCACCCCTAAGCCATATATATTTATGATCAGGGTGACTAGGCAAATTAAATGCCTTATAGCTCAGGCCTTGGGGGTCATACCCCAACCCCTACCTGAAGTGATTTTTTAATGGTTGAGATCACCACACCTAAACCTGTTTTAACCATATATATTTATGATCAGGTTGACTAGGCAAATTAAATGCCTTATAGCTCAGGCCCTGGGGGGTCATACCCCACCCCCTACCTGAGGTGAACTTTTTAATGGTTGAGATCTACTCCCCTAAACCATATATATTTATGATTAGGGTGACTAGGCAAATTAAATGCCTTATAGCTTAGGCCCTGGGGGTCATACCCCACCCCCTACCTGAGGTGAACTTTTTAATGGTTGAGATCTACTCCCCTAAGCCATTTATATATATATGATCAGGGTGAATAGACAAATTAAATGAGTTGAGGCCCGGGGTCATCCCCATCCCCTACCGGACGTTTTTTTTATAGCCGAGTATAAAACAAGACCAAATAATTTTGACTTGCAACCTGTTTTAGTTAGTTGTCCAAAGGGACAAGTTAAAAAAATGTTAATGTAGAGGCCTGTGGGAAGCACCTATAGGCTATGCAATGTTCTGTATTAAGTTTCTTCAGAGCAGAATTCAAGGTGAGCGACACAGGCTCAGCTCAGTGCTGAGCCTCTAGTTTTTCAATAGTCAGGATTTTACAATCCCCCGTACATTACCACCTGACTAGGCGTATACAGGGGTATTCAAAAGAAATCAGTGAAAAAATAATGACTATTTCATTTTTTACAAATTAAATTTCAAATGAGTTACAAAAAAATAAATAAATAATAAAATGAAAAGGTAGACTCTCTCTCCATCTCTCATACACACATTTACTCTCTACATTCTGTCTGTTACAACTTGTACATTTTCAAATATGTGCTAATACTGTAAAAAGTGTAATCTTGTTCCTATCTTATACAATTGCTTTACAATACCTTTTTAATTCAGGATAGGTGCCCAAAATTTTTCATAGGCTTGAACCATATTATTTTTCTTTGCTATATACTGATCAAAAGATTGATATTTCTTAATCTATTTTTTTTAACTCAATTGTGTTTGGCTTTGCTTCATTGTGTTTGGCTTTGCTTCATTGAGTTTGGCTTTGCTTCATTGAGTTTGCATTTGTAAATATAGTTTTTTTGCAAGTATTATCAATAAATTCAGCAATAAACATTCATCTTTACTGCTAAGGTTTTACTGGCATTAAACATCAATCAATCAATCATAATCTTTAACTGAATAATTACATACATTTGTTTGTTGATATTTCAGGAATAACAATAGCCAGGAAGATAGATAAAATGGGAATGAGAAGTTCTGACACAGCACAGATATTTTTTGAGGATGTGAGGGTACCCCAGACTCATATCATTGGAGATGAGGGGATGGGTTTTACCTATCAAATGTTACAGTTCCAAGAAGAAAGGATTTGGGCAACAGCTGCTGGTAGGTTTGATTTATAATGGAGAGATTGGTGGGGTGCCCTTTTTTTAGGGTGACTGCTGGTAGGTTTGATTTATAATGGAGAGATTGGTGGGGTGCCCTTTTTTTAGGGTGACTACATTTGAACATAAAGTGATTTTACTAGATAACTCTTAAGTAAGAATATAATTCGTTCCTAGTAATTGTTAGCTTGATTTCCTCTGATACCTCAAATATTTTGCTTAAAAATATTGATGAAAGGCACAGGAGTCCCCCACACTTTTTCTTTCAAACTATGAAAAGTTTTATCGTATCTTTCAGTTATTATTTTCTGTTATCTTAGTCATTAATCTAATACATATATATATATATATATATACTGACATGTAGTTCACTAAAAGATGCATGTCAAAGGTTTTTTATACAACTGTTTGATACAGGAATGGTCGTTTTGTTTTACAATATATATATTAGATAAATGTCTAAATTAACTGAAAATAATAAGATAATGATAAGAGGAGGACTTCATTCTAACAAAGTGATTTTTAAAAAAATAATTCAATGTGAAAATAAGGTCTGTTCATAGTAATATTTACACTGTTAACTCAAATACATAAAATTATATGAGCTAAACCAGTAGTCTCCCCTTGACTATGACTAGATCAGTTGTGGCTGTACGTATTTAACACAGAATCATTTTCTTTTCACACTGTAGTCTTCCTTTGACTATGACTCGATGAGTTGTGACTGTACGGATTGAACAGGGAATTATATTTCTTTTCACAGCAATCGAACCTTTAGCTAATTTGATAAAATTAACGGCAGAATATACTAAAAATAGAAAAGCATTTGGACAGTCAATATTGGACAATCAGGTGGTACACTTTACCCTGGCAGAGCTGGCAACAGAAGTTGAATGTTTACGATCAATGTTGTATAGAGCTGTTGGTAAGTAAGACATAATACACTGGACATGAAGAATTATTTTTAAGTCACTTACCCAAGGAAAAGTGAAATACAAAATGTACTTTTCCTGTCAAATTTCTACTTTCCCCGTTGAGGCACGTGATGGGGTTAAAAATGGGGAATGTAAATACAATTTTATAACTTTACATACGGAATTCAGACATAAAAATTAATTGTAGACCTGTTAGAAACCGATATAACTGATAACCACAAAGTACAACAACGAGCAGAAACAGATCCATAACACTTTCCCGAAGGCAAGTACCGATCAGCATGTCACTTTCTACGGGAAACAGGAAATTAAAATTTTCATGCTCTGTTACACTGACCTAGATTAATATATGAATAATAATTATGTGTACTGTGGTTGTTGGTGTGAACATAATTCTGAAACCCAACTATGGTATAATCTCGTTTTACTGACACATGTTGGACTAAGGTATATTTTGGCAATAAGCAAGGGTGGCGATACCTGTGTGTCGAAATTAAGATGCAAACTACAAGATTTTTCGAAATTTGATGGAGGTATGTGACGATGGCGTATCAAAGAGGGTAAAGGAGGGTACAGCATACACTGTATATCATCTGAGGGACAAGTGGTTATGGTCACTGACTTCAAACTAAAAGACTAGCGACACTGACGTGAGTTTGTAGTCAAATAACCACCTTAAGTGTTATGGTTACCAGACACCCATTTATGGTATTTTACTATGTATTTTACTACACACTGCACAAGACTATGAATAAGTACGAAAAAAAAGATTAAACAGTGATTGGTCAAAACTTTTGTTTGTAGGTATGTATATTCAGGGTCATGATGTGACCATGCTAGCGTCCATGTGTAAACTGAAGGCAGGAAGACTGGGTAGACAGGTGACAGACTCGTGTTTACAATTCTGGGGAGGAATGGGTTTTACTAACGAGGTCTTGGTTAGCAGGTTTTACAGGTGAGTTCATTTTTAAATCTTGACAAATAAATGTTATTTTTGGGGTTATTGATGTTTCACACAATACGCTTTCAACAATATATCAGATAATATCATGTGGGAGAAAATCAGGACGACCAGGATAAAACTACTGACCTGCTGCAAGTCACTAACAAACTTTATCCCATAATGTTGTAATGAGTAAACCTTGGCCTGGGTGGAATCGAACTGATAACTTTAGTGGTGATAGCTATATATAGACACTGATAGGATAAGTACATTTTTAGATGTGAATTATCATTTTGTCATTATTTAGGCAATGGAATATGTAGATTAAATTAATAGTAATACGTCAAAAACGAGAAATGCCAAGATATCATTATAGGATTAAATGCTTCTTTTCAGGAGTTCATGCGTGTGTAAATGGTGCCAATGCAATCACAAAATGAATAAACGTTCGAAGGACGTTTGTGTAAAGTTTGTGAGTGCATCAGCACCGTTTACACATGCATAAACTCCTGAAAAGAACCGTTTAATACTTATAATTCTTCCACATGAATCTTTTCCCTATTTTGATTATTAAACTGATTTTCAGGCTTGCTTTCAATCGGACATTATCGTAGTTTCCTGTCTGCGGCTGCCATATTGTTTATACTGATTAGGCAAAAAAGTTCATCTAGCTATGAACGAATCAAAAACAAACACGAGACAGTGCTCTTGTCCAATCAAAAGGCATGAAAACAATATACATTAAATCTACAAGAATTATTAAACCGTAAAATTACAAAAAAGAAAAGCGACAGTTTTTTTGTATTTTTAGTTTTGCACTCACGTTTCATCCATCATATCAATACACTTTTTACATTTGATTTTTTTCTCACAAACCAATGGACTGAAACCAAACTTGGCAGACGTACATCTTGAGTGATCTTCAATATTTTATATGATCTTTGTTGCATTTGGAAATTCAAAATATATGTTAGGAAGAAGAGTTTGAAGATGCCAAAGGGAGGTAATCAGAATCCGTAAATTGAAGAAGGACAGACAAAACAATGGCCAAAAGAAAAAGGACGAAAAGACAAACAACGAACTACAAAACATACACATAAAGCTAAATACCGAGTAACATGAACCCCACTAAAAACAGGAGGTGAACTCAGGTGCTCAGGAAGGGTAGGCAGTTCCTGCACCACTAGTGGCACCCGTCGTGTTAATTATGATTTATAGATGGGCTGAAATTTCAAATCTCTTCTCGGAAATCTTACATGTGATGAAAATGAAATATTTTCTATTTATTGCAGAGATTTTCGTCTTTTGTCTATTGGAGGAGGCGCAGATGAAGTAATGCTGTCAATTATCTGTAAATACATGGATATTCTTCCAATGCCACCGAAAAAGAAGAAATAAAGTAGTATTCAGAGAAATCGTTCTCTCAGGGATATAACAGGCAATCACGAAATAAATCGAAATTCAGCGAATTTTTTTCACACAGGGATTTCACAGAATCTGGAAATAAATTAGCATTCAACGAAATTTTCAATTCAAGAATAATACTCAATTAGGGATGAAATTGATTTTCAGTGAAATTTTTTTCACTCATGGATGAAACTCGCTCTGGAAATAAAACAAAATTCATGGACATTGTTTGACCCGTAAATCCATTTTTACAGTAAGGAAATAAATTGGATTTTTTTTAAGAGACATTGCTTCCATAGACTCAATACACTATCATGATATAACTATTTTTGTGGAAAATTTAACCCTGTATAAAGTGGATATAAAATGGAACAATACAAAATCAAACGCTGAAGCTTTATTATTGTTTGGTAAACTTTATCATGTTAGAATTGGATGCAATATTTTGTAGTTTTATTGGTGTGTGAAAATGTTATCAAAGTGCATTTTATAACAGGTGTACTAGTGCTTTATATAAAAAATGTACTTATAAAACTGCAAAAAATTGCATTCAGTGCTTATAATGGCATTAAACATTATTAAATACTATTTATATTATATATTTTTTTAAATATTTAACATCTTCAACTGTTGTAATTGTTTGTAGTTGTTAGTTTTCATGACGTTCGAAAATAGTTCCTGGAAGTGGGTGTGGTTGAATGGTTGTGAACTTTCAATTCTGAGGTTGCATGTCAACTTTCTGACCAATCAAATGTATAATTTTTATTGTGAATTTATTTTTTGCTGACTGCCTTACTGTGATGAAATATAATTTCCACCATAATAAAATGTAATTGTTCCCGATTGGAACACATGTTACAATATATCTATTCCAACAGGAAAAAATATTAGAATATTTATTCCTGACGAAAAAACAATATAGAATATTTGTAAATTTTTATTTTTTTGCAAAACGTTTAATTCAAATAATTCAAATATACATATATATATTTAATTTTCAGACATATATATATATATATATTAACCTAGTATCACAAATAACTTTGAGATCCAGTGGGACAGATATATTGTATGGTTGTCACTTGCTTGGATGTTTGTATAATATACTTTATTTCCTGTGACTGTATAATGAATTCATTATCCTTTACAATACTGTAAATTCAGAAATTATTGCGTGCATTTACCATTGCGATTCCTCAACTGCCGACAAAAATGTGAGGTTTAACTATTGCGATGCGCTAACATAAAGAAAAAAAATAGATGTAAATTTTTATCTAATATAAAATTAGATTGCTGTCAAATTATAATATTAAGTATATTATGTACCATCTACACACACTTAAGCACATGTATTATGTCTATCCCTAGATTTTCCTTACAAGCTTCATTTTTATGGAGCGGATGTGGTCGAGTGGTCTAGGGCGCTGGACGTAAGGCTAAGCGATTGGTGCTGCAGTGTATCAATGGTGTGAGTTCAAATCCCGTCGAGGGAAGAACAAAAATTTGACAGTTCAAAAATCTTATTCTAACACTGTTTGGTTTAATTTTCAGAGGTATATAGATATACCAGTATATTTGGTTTATATGTGAATATTACAAAGTTTTATAATCCGAATTTAAGGATAACATTAACAATTTAAGTACCGTTTTTAGGTACGTATAGAATGCGGTCTTAAGCTTTAAAAGGATAATTTGTAGGTGGGGGGTGTTTTATGCATAGGAGCAAGTATCAGACACTTTTTTTCAGGTCACGCAGAGACTTGCCGGTAACAGCTTCGAGTTCACGGACGGCAATATTCCCAATGATCAGTGAATTATTGTTCAAATAACATTAATTGTGTTCATTATATATTTGTTATTTAAAATAAAATTGTATAAAAATTATATTTATTGCTTTTTCATTGCCTTTTTGAAAGGTATGTAAATATTCTCGATGTTTGTCAATAATCATACATGTACATTGGTGTCGTTGTTCGGAACTAATTGTCCATACGAATGCAGGAATAACTGTCAAATGTTTGCTATCAGAGGTGTGATATTTTACTTTTTTCAATCTATTTTTTCCTGGGGTGAAATTACCTGTGTTTGGGTATTGAACCTTTGTTTGAATTATCGATTTTTACAGCACTTCAGCAGTTAACAAGGTGTGAAAAGATAATTGAACTTACTGGGACACCTGTCAATATTATATAATATATTGTAGCAGTGGCACAATATGAGTACATTTCAAAAGAAATTATAATCTCTTTGATCAGGTCTTAATTAATGTTATTACTTTTGTATTGTTTTCAATTTCTTTGAATCGATCGTAATTACTTCCTATTTCAAGCTTGACCCAAGCTTGCCTATCGTTGATCACATGAACGGTTCATTATTTGATGAATTAATACTGATTAAAGATTAAACATATCTACATATTTATTATTTAAAACAACCATAATTCACGTAAAGAACGACAAAAAAATCAACTGCTCCATCCGTATCATTTTCATTGCCGTTTTGAACTTGTTTTCAAATTAAACATTACCGATAAACTTCCTGCATTCACAAAACAGCTAATTTTCGCTTGCAAAATGTAGAATAATTGGTTTAAACTCTTTTAACAAAACTAATTTAACATTTCCCTGTCTAAAATTTATCAAAAATACATGGTTTAACAAATACGTGATCTGTGGTAAGCAGTATTTTGCCGTTTGAACGAGGAGATTTCTGACGTGAATTTTTTACTGAATTTCATGCGTAGATAGGAACTAGAATTTTCCCAGATTTTTTGGGGAGGAAAGGGGGTGCGTTCTATGCACCAGTGTGTTTAATAGACACAAAAAGACGGTAGATTCAACAATCCATTTTTATTCTATATACATGTATACATTATGGAAGTTGTTTCTGAAAAATTATTGAAAGAAACGACTATGCCGAACAAAAATATGTTCACATTTCCAAATAAAGTTGATGTATTTGTTTTGTTTTAAGAAATCGTGGTGATAAGTCAATAACAATGCAAAATAAAGAATTATATCATTTATTTATTTTATTTTCAGCATTTTTTTCTAGAGTAAAGGTTAGGGTTATGGTGTTTCGTGCCACTTTCAACAATATTTCAGTTATATCGTGGTGGTAAATTTTATTATTGGTGGAGGAGATCGGAGTACCTAGAGAAAACGTCTGACCTGCCCCAAGTTACTGACAAACTTTATCACATAATGTTGTATCGAGTACACTTCACCTGAGCGGAATTCAAAGTCACAACATTTGTGGTGATAGGCATAGATTGCATAGCTAGTTATAAATCCCAACTACCATACGATCACGACCAGGACGACCCCTAGTGTTATTAGTATAATTATTATTTGTATATTAGTTTCTAGCCAGGTATCCATTTCGCCAACTTTAAGATAGATGTTTCTTTCCTCTATCACCGAAAAGACACTTACAAGACTAACCATATACAATGTACGTAACTTTGTGGGTGTCTTACAAGACTCAGCAACCACATCGATGTTGTATTGGTTGGCGTGCTTGCCTCAAGTACGATAGATTGTGGGATTGAGCCCAGATTGGGTCAAATAAAATTGGTTCTGGACTATAAAATTAGTATTTGTTGCTATTCCGCTAAGCACAGAGCATTAACTTATCAAGGAGAAAGATCAAAGACTGGTTGGCTCGGAATCAGGATTGTGTCCGAGTGGGACGACATGTCTATCCTTGAACGGTTGTTGAGCTAGCACTATAAAAAATCCAACTAAGCATGTTGGTCTAATGCAAAGCAGACCTCATCATCATCATCTCATTGACAATTAACTTGTTCTAGCCATGGTATAGCTGAAACAATGGTGAGTTGGTATA